>JAVSBS010015154.1:0-12391 GCA_033124195.1 Coracias cyanogaster | reverse complement strand
ATGCAGTACGTTCTGTCTCTTACATAAAGCACTGTTTTGAAAGTTGTTATATCTTATTGGTTAATAAAGGTACAGAGCTCCTAAAATGTGAAGGTGCTCTTTTCATTTATGATAAAGGTAAAATTACTTCTAATTTATTGTCAAGAACAAGTCAGTGTATGTGTAATATGCTAATTTATGTGACAGTCATGCGGACATAACAATATATTAACTTCATCTGTTTACCTTATTAGTAGACTTCCTATTTCACCCATGGAAGCCTGTGACAATATGCAGTACGTTCTGTCTCTTACATAAAGCACTGTTTTGAAAGTTGTTATATCTTATTGGTTAATAAAGGTACAGAGTTAGTGAAAGCCTGATTCTGGAGACAAGTAGTTTTAGGGGTGATAGTTGGACTTTTGGTAGGTGGTATGGACAAGACGGCCTCAGGTTTGGTTCCTCAGTGCTTCTCTGATGCTATCTTAGATTTGGCACCTTCAAACATTGCCACTTAACATATTCCATGGTGTGCAGCACACTCATTCTTGTTGTGTTAGCATTAGACACCACGCTCTATTCTTCCTTTTGCTGCTCTTGGTGCTGTGTAGTTCATAGTTGTTTTGGAACAGGGTCCCATGGGTACATTCAAGCTATGCCTTTTTAGAACTTTTCCAGTTAAATTAGTTGACTGCTTCCACAGTCTTATCTTCAGACAGGTGGATTTAGATTTATTGTTCAGATAAACATTCTGACCGCTGGGTTTGTATGCAGAGGTTCTTCCTCTGTATGAAGGTCAGTACTGATGCTGGTCTGTCTGTCTAGCTGGGCTACCTAAGATGGTTTTAATTTTCTGAAGTAGCAACTTGGGGTCAGCTTTGTTGAAGGTAGTAGCTGTAAGTTAAATATATCTCTTAGATTAAAGCAGGGTTGGGAACTGAACTTGTCCTCACCTGTGAGTGACCCCCACAAGAGTTTACATTTTTTTGAACCTATCTTTTTATTTCAGTGAATTATTATCTCAGAGCTATTGGGATAAAAGTTGGATGAGAGGAAAGAGGATGTCTGCTAAGCCAACGTACGCAGTTTCAGCATACCCAAACTGGGGTTTTGGTTATTTTTCTAAGGTTTTTTGATGGTTTCCAGTACATGGTAGGAAATGTATGAATGCTGTAGAAAAGCCTCGTTACTGGGATATACATTAGCATCTAATTGCTGTAAGCAGTCAGATCCCTATGTGAAGCTGGGGGATAGTAACAAGGAATGATCTAACTATACGGCATCTGAACTAGACTAGGAATATGTTCACACAAAATGTACACTGGCATAATTAATTCTGACTTTTCTTTGGTGGTGTTTTGGTTTTGTGTTTTTTAGGGGTTTTTTTTTTTTAGGCAGGTTGATCAGAACTTATATGCAGCTGGTATGAGACCAAGCAGTTCACACTGAGTGAGGAAAAAATGCACTGGAAAGAATACTTGCTTGTCCACTGGGATGGACAAGCCCTCTGATAGAACTGTAGCACTGTTACTGGCCTTAAGAGAGAACGGGAAGGATAAATGCTGTTGTGGTGCTATAGAAAAAAAGCCTGTTTTGGAGAGTAGGAAGTAGAAGTTTGGAAAATTTGCATAAGGGGCTGTATGAAAATACAGTTTTATCAGTTTCTGTTGTTGCTTAGCACAGATATATTGAGTTTGAATTTTGGTTAAAAAAAGTCAATGATTATAACCATTTAGTTCAAAGTAATGTATGAGCCTGAATTATTTCTTATAATGTTTTGGTTCTGTTCAGGGATGAGAAACAGGAAAATCAGCTTGTCTTCCTTCCATTTCTGACATATAATACTTCTTTGAGGCTCTTGTTCAGAATTGTTGCTTGAGAACTTCTTAAAACCTAGGTGCATTTGAACTATTTTTAGTTAAATTGCTTTGTTATTGAAAATACTGAAGTCTTTTCCCCAAGACACCCCTTCTTCTCAGGTTTAAGTTGAGCCAATGGACAAATATCAAAAGCTTTTTCTTGTATTTATCTTTAAAAGCTGCTGTTGCTTCCATGCCAAACTAAAAAGTGGGGCCTGAGTTTTTCCTAAATATATAAATTAAAAATTAAAATTACCAGAACAAACAGCAGAACCCTAAATTCTTGCAAGACATCCAGTCATCTATTTTGACAGAAGTAGTAGTCCATTTTATCTTTTATAAAGTCACTAGATGTCACTGTTAGCCAGACTCCAGTAACTAACGCTCTTCTTTGCTGTGGGAAATTGTAATTTCAACCTCAGCATTCAAGCTACATGCTATACTTCTGTTGCATACATTTTGGGGGTGATGCTGTTTCGAATGTTAAATAGTAATATAAATCCTGAAATAAGCTTTGTTGAGGCTGTTGCTCAAAAAGTGTGAAATTGATATCTGGTTTTGTTTTGGACATGGCGTTGATAAACTGCCCCAAACTCAGTTGGTAGTGCTGTTTGTATCCTGGGTGTCCTCTGTAATGTTTCATTAAGTGATGCTTGGTACAAAGGAAAAACTTACTATTTTCTATGAAAAATAATTTGTTAATGATACTTCTTTTTTCCTGTTTAGGGAGATATTTGTGAACCTGATTTTATAAAACAGCTCTTCGAAACTGAGAAAATAGATATAGTCCTTCATTTTGCAGCTCAAACACATGTAGGTGAGCATTGTTGAATGTTTTGCTATTATTCTTCATGATTATAGATTATAATGGTTTGAAATATATACTGTTGGGTTTTTTTTGTCATTTCCCTTTGTACGTAACAAAGATACAGTCTGTCTGTGCAAGCTACATGATTCAAGACTTCAGGGCCTTTTTAAGGGGTTCACAGCCTCAATTTTAAAAGTACTTCATCTGACTGCTGTCTGTGCAAAAATGGTAACGACTGTTCTTTTTTCTTGCACTACATTTTTAAATTCCACGTGTCCATGGAACTGACAGCATACTAGTAGAGTCATGGAAACAATGGAAGAAGAGTTTGTACATTGTCTTAAGTTTTTACTTGATTGGCTCCAGGCTTGCAGGAAAAAACACTGTGTAGAAGCTGAAGGATCAAGCAAAGTTCCCTTCACAATCCTACCTGGATTCTAAGAAGAGAGAGAATGATTGAGAAAGAGACACTTAAGTGCCTATTTCAGATTACTACTTTCTAGTAACACTGCTACTGAGAGTTATACCTACCATACTCCTCTCATGGTGAGAACAAATCCTCAGAGAAGTCTCCGGGAAGATACTTAGCAAAATTCTCAGAGTCTCAAAACTCTCAAAGTCATTAGATCAGTGGGACAGTTCTAAGAATTAAAACAGGTGCTAGTTCATTAACACTGGTAGGTCTTTATTCCTGCAACTTAAAACTATCTTTGAATGATACTTGCCTTACTGAGCTTGGCCCTTCTGAGTAGAGAGGGGAAGTACTTCATGCTGCCACTTAAGTAGAGAATGCTCTTATCAGATGGAACATCTATAGCCAACAAGCTTTTGCTCCTGATTCTAGCTTCTTGTTGAAAGCAAGGATTTTACCATCAAGTAAGTATAGAAGGTGTCTTCATTTAATAATGACATTGCTATCTGACAGTCAGAACTAGAGATAAATTCCCAGTCTAGACTGCAGCCTGTAATTTAATGGTTCAGTAGGAAGCCATGTCTTGCCTAAATTGAATCAGAATTCTCTGGATTTTTTTCTGTAGATCTTTCATTTTGGCATGCCCTGGAGTTCACTTACGTGAATGTTTATGGCACTAATGTGCTGCTTGCTGCTGCGCATGAAGCCAATGTGGAGAAGTTTGTCTATGTTAGTACGGATGAAGTATATGGAGGTAGCACTCATGAGGTGAGTTTGAAAGCGTATGAGGGTCCTTCTAGCTTTACTTGGTTTTAATAGTAAAAAAGTCTTAACTTTCCTTGACTTCTGTAAATGTTATAACTTTTGAGCTATTTCTGACAATACGGAAACTTGTAAACAAGCACTGGTTGTTTCTAGAAAGCAAAGTATCAAAACGGTCCTGATTTTTTTTTGTAGCATGTTTTATATTGAATGCATATGACCTAAAGCAGCGAGATTGGGGTCATTAATGACATGTGATTACTCCTCAGAGTATCAAAGGAGTGTATTATACAAATTTTGCCTTGGAGAACATTCATGAGGCTTCGGTAATATGCACAGTATGTTCTCTTCTAATTTTATTTTTGTTTTCCTACTCTGCCTTGAGTATGAACTTGATGGGCAGGGGACTGTTTCTACTCAAGCTAAAATACTAACAACTGCAGGTACTGAGAATTCAAACAGGAAACAGTTTCTGTATTACCAGGAGATTACGCAGGTGTTTCTTGTTGCTTTATGGAAATCTTTCTGATTCTTGCCAATTTATGCCTGACCTTAATTCAGGAAATGTAGTTTAGCTCAGTAAAAAGACAAATTGTGTGCTTGCCACTTTAAAGGTGTAATAAGTGGCCAAGGAGACTTGTGCCATACTAGCGGCCATGAAAATGCTAATGCATTTCACAGAAGCATGGAACAGGAGGGGTTGGAAGGCACCTCTGGAGATCATCTAGTCCAACTCCCCTGCCAAAGCAGGTTCACCTAGAGCAGGTTACACAGCAACACATCCAGGGGGGTTTTGAAAGTCTCCAGAGAAGGAGACTCCACAGCCTCTCTGGGCAGCCTGTTCCAGGGCTCTGCCACCCTCACAGTAAAGAAGTTTTTCTTGCTGTTGAGGTGGAACTTCCTGTGTTCCAGTTTGTGCCCGCTGCCCCTTGCCCTATCACTGGGCACCACTGAAAAGGGCCTGACTCCATCCTCTTGACACTTACCTTTTAGGTATTTATGAATGTATCCAGCCTTCTCTTCTCCAGGCTAACCAGACCCAGGTCTCTTGGCCTTTCATTGTAAGAAAGGTGTTCCAGTCCCTTAATCATCCTCATAGCCCTCTGTTGTACCCTCTCCAGTAGTTCCCTGTCTCTCTTGAACTGGGGAGCCCAGAACTGGACATAAAGCTCCAGATGAGGCCTCACCACAGCAGAATAGAGGAGGAGGAGAACCTCCCTCAATCTGCTGGTCACACTCTTCTTAATTAACCCCAGGATAACATTGGCCTTCTTGGCCACAGGGGCACATTGCTGTCTCATGGTTAACTTTTATTGTCCCCCAGAACTCCCAGGTCCTTCTCTGTGGAGCTGCTTTCCAGCAGGTCAACCCCTAACCTGTACTGGTGCATGGGTTATTCCTTCCCAAGGAGGAACTTCAGAGACATGTGTTTTCTTCTTGTTGCAATGTCTTTCAGTTCCTTCACGAAACCTTCAATCTGTAGACTTTTATGATACCTATGGATGTTGTTTTATGCATGTAGACCAGCAATTTGAATGAGACAAGGTCAAGTGAACTTTTTCTGTTTCTGGGCATTGAAAAGAGCACTTTAATCTGGTTTTTGCTCCTTTTGTGAATCATAGAAGTTCTTGAAGAGTTTTTGTTGGGGGTAGGGAGAAGGTAAAAAAGTAAATAGAGGTCAATTAATTTCAGAGGCAAAGGTCAGACAAGAGCAGTGAATCTTTTAGTTGTGTGTTAAGACGATTGTTGTGAATTGCACCTCGAACACTGTGGAATCCCTTCTTTCTTTGGTTCATTATTGGTTTTTTTTGGTTTGTTGTTTTTTTTCCAAGTGAGAAGTAGATAGAAGTGGCAGGATAGCCATGGAGCTGCCTGTTCTGGAACAGGTCAGAACTGTTGAAGCCTTGCTTTGGAGGGCTTTGAGTTGCAGTTCTACCTTCCCTACATAAATTTCATAGAAAAGGGAGCATGGACCCCTTTTATTTAAAACTAAAAGGTCAATTTGCTTCAAAACGGAAAGGTGGTGTGTTTGCACTCAGAGCCTGCAAAGCATTGAGCCTCCCTGTGACAACAGTGATTATTTTACAAGACAAAAATCTAAGGACCTGCTACTGTGACATTCTCTGCTAGAAGTATAAAAATATTACTGTTGATTTTCTAGCTGCTTCCAGTGTTTAATAAATAGACTGTAATTTGTTCTTGGACTTCTGCTGCAAGTGGAAGAAGTGTGACTTTCTTTGACTGATGTTCTTGGATAGTTAGGGATTTTTGTTGCAGTTGCAACTGCAGTTTTTGTAAATTTAAGGCATATCTGAGCAACAGAAATTGAGTAATGCAAATTTTTCTTTTAATTTTAGGAATTTGACGAATCCTCACCAAAACGTCCAACAAATCCCTATGCCTCCTCTAAAGCAGCTGCAGAGTGTTTTGTTCAGTCTTACTGGGAAAGGTACCAAGTAAGTTAATGCAAGCTTCAAAAACTCCGAAGCCCATACTTAAGTGTCTGTATTACGTATATGGCTATCAAAGAAAAAAATCACACTGTGCCACCTCTTTCCTGATTGCTAGTCTTGTGGTCTGGATGTGTTGGAGAATGTCTGCCACTTGGTGGTGGAAATGCACTGCAAGACAGTGCAGAGAGGTCAAAAGTTTCTCAATTTTTGTTTGAAAATCTGATCTGTAATGTCTAGAAATGTTCTTTGATAAAATGGTCAAAGAGGACATTAGCAATTAAAAAAATTTTAAGCTTGAAGGAAATCAGTTTATACAGAAGTAGAATATACAAGGGTCAATTTATATTAAGACTAGACTTATAGCGAAAGCAGAAAATAAGGGGAGGACTTGCCCATTACTCAGAGTTATTTAAGCAAAAATATGCCAAATTTTCAATACTTCAGTGTTGTGTTCTTGACATCTGAAATGTTTTTGACATAAAGCTGACTTGAATAAGAGGTTAATGACTGTGAAACATTTTCTTGGAATACATAGTAATAAGTCAGTCTTGAGTCAACCAAGTACGTGTCTGTCATGTCTGATAGTAGTTTCATAGGAAGACTGAGAGATTACAAACATTTGTCACTCATGATGCTTCTAACAGACTGAAAAGGCTGGAGCCCCTTGCCTGCCTGACAAAAGCATGGGCAGCTTAATTTGCTAACATTTGTAAGGGCTTGCAGATTTTTGAATAAGCACTGTGGGTGTGTCAAGATGTTATTTATTGATCAGCAAGAAGCCTACAGATTTGTACTGGTATGTAACCCTATGTAATCACATGCGTGTTTAATGCTCTTAAGTTCCCAGTTGTTATCACACGGAGCAGTAATGTTTACGGACCACACCAGTATCCAGAAAAAGTAAGTTAAACCTAGTGTTTTACTCTAAGCTTCAGTATACCATAATTTAGGGTTGTAGTGATGTTATTTTTTTTTCTCATAAGAATGGCCTGTCTTCTGAAAAAAAGCCATGTCTTGCAAATATATTTGTCTGCACTTACCCATGATTATGTATTTTTGATCTCACACTAAGATGTCTTACCATCAATACAATGAATACGTTTTTTAGTTGGCAGTGAAGGATCAAATAGATTTCTAGCTATTTACGTGAATTTTACTACAATGACTTTGTTTTGTATAAAGTAAATTGTAAGAGAGCAATGCCTAGTATAGAATGAGATGTTCCAACCTGTACAGCAAATGGATAATACGAAGCTACAGTAATGACATGTATGATGGGAAGTAGTGCAGAGTGACTTTCTTTGCATGTGTCTATACATACCTTGCAGGGTGAATATTTAAAAGGTCATTAGTGAGAGGGAGTTGCCTTTGCAGGCAATACTAAGATCTGTTATCCTCCTGAATGGAAATGTATGCTGACAGAATTATAATGCTAATCATGTGTACCCTTGGGAGTTTGGAGCCTGGGAGTTTGGACCATGTGTGAAATACAGCTATATTTTTGCAGTTCTAGTGAGGTATTTTTGAATTTGAATTACTTTCTGTGTTTTGTTCTGTTTTAAATTTTTTTTTCCCTACATTATTGCAGATTAATGAGCAGTGTTTTTAAAAATGTTTTTCACTTATCTGTGGCTTGGGTCGCATGATGTTGGGATTATATTTGGGAGATGTATCACTATTTACTTGCTTTCACCTTATATTTATATCCTTCCTCAAGTTATCTGCTTTTAGTTACTGTGAAGAACACAACACTAGGCTAGATGGATCTTTAGTTTTACCTAGTGTATATGCTCCTGTAGTTAGTTACTAGTAACTTACCAAAATTAAAAGAATTGGAATAGCCTTCTGATGGCTTCAGTGTGAAAACTTTAATAGTGAGGACAACTGTTCTGAAGTTTCTGGAACACTATGAATGGATCTAAACTTGTAGCTGAATGTAATATTGTAAATCTTCATGTGGCAAGCTAGTAGCTATCACTTGATCTGTGCGCACTTATCTTGAAATTCTCTGAGTCTCTTCCAAATTTAACTATTTTAAGACTCTTAGTTTTTTACTATAGATTTACTGTAAATTGATGGATGTTTAGACCATGTTCTAAACTTTTTGCAATAGTTACCCCTAGTTAGACTGTAGTGCACTTCTGTGTGTGACAAGTAATGGCACCATTTTCTTGTGTAAAAATGTTAAATTTGTAACTACTGATTTGTAACGGTTGACCAGAAGAATAAGCCTTACAACACAGAGGCATTTATTCTTAAAAAACCAAAACAAACACCCCCCAAAAAACCAAAACAGATCCTTGCAGTTTCTAGGCTTGATGTATTTGATTAGCCTTAAGAAAATACAAAAGGTCTTACTAAAATATTTAATGATACTTTATGGTCAAGCCCCCTGTTCTTTGCAGGATAACAGCTTCTAAACTGGAGGAGTAATGTGTGTGGTTTTTTTTGTTGTTGTTCAATTCCTTAGGTTATTCCAAAGTTTATATCTTTGTTGCAACAGAACAGAAAATGGTATGTAATTTGCTTTTTTGTTCATGGTATTTGTGCAATAAAACTGTAATTAAAGTTGTAAATATGTGGTGTAGTTTGAAATGATAATTTCAAAGCTAAGTTATGAATTGCTTAATTTAATAATAGGATTTCCTTAAACTAAAGAATCGTTTTCATGTCAGCTACTTAAGGTACCTTTGCTAACAGCAAAACTGTTTGAAACAGTCTAATAAATTTAATGCTTCCGTTTAAGGATTAACAAATTTTTTTTTACCTTTCCTCTTTTTAAAGCTGTATTCATGGTTCTGGACTTCAAAGAAGGAATTTCCTTTATGCAGCTGATGTGGTAGAAGCATTCCTTACTGTCCTGAAGGAGGGGAAGCCTGGTGAAATTTATAACATTGGAACTAACTTTGAGATGTCCATTGCCCAGCTTGCTAAGGAGTTAATCCATCTAGTGAGTAAACAGCGATGACACTTTTCTTTACCAATCATTGCGCATCTGAGCAATTCTACTATAAACCTTTTGTAACTCTGAGAGAGCTTAGGCTTGTGGTAGGCCTCAGAAGATAATTGAGCTGTCCTTTCTGTGGCAGCAGTACTACCTAAGTTTGCAGTATAGGCTGTCAAGTGTTGCACTGCTGCATCAGTTATCCTGGCTGGGACATAACGGGCGTAATGATTAAATACCATTTGGTGGGGTTTTTTCATGCTGACTGCTTCAGTTTTGGTCTGAGAATGTGGCACTATTAAATACCGAACAATCTGATTGTGCACAGCTAGGCAGTGCTCGGATGGAGGAGAGGTACTGGAATTCTGGGATTTTTCTAGGTATTTGTTATATTTTCAGTAGTTAGAAAATTGTTTAGACAACAAACCACAAGCAGAAATGTTCGGGGTTTTTTTAACAATCTTAAGTCTTGTTAAAAAAATTATTTTTAAACATATACTAAGACAGTGCAAGATGTATGGGAATGATTTTTTTTTTTTTTTTTTTTCCCCTCAACAGATAAAGAAGACCAGTTCAGAATCTGAAATGGAGCACTGGATGGATTATGTTAAAGACAGGTGAGAAAATAGTGAAGCACATGCAGGATAGCTTTATCCTGAAGGTTTCTGGGACTTTAGCCAAACACTTATTTGTGAAAAAGTTTCTGCACTGCAGGAGGGAAAACTTTTGAGGGAGTAGGAGCTGTTTTGCTCTTTTCAGATATCTATCTACATATCTGTACATAAAGATATTTTCTTGCTAGTGGATTTGACATCTATGGCCTGTGCAGAGCACTGTATAGAAAAACAGGATTTCTGTTTATTATTTGGATATTTAGGTCACAAGGTATGTCTTGAAGGGGAATGTCCAGTGCTAATCTGTCTTCAGACTTTCTTCAGACTTCTCACAACTGAAGTCTGCTCAGGGGCAAGGAGAGGTTTTATGCATTAGCCAAATCTTTTCATAAGGGCAGCTTAGACAGTTTATTCAGTACTTTGTATTCAACATCACAGGAGTGAGATTAATCCCATTGTCTCTCATTTAGTGTTTTGACATTAATGTGACTAGCTCAGGCTTAGATGTGCTTTATAGGTAAGACCCACTCTCTGCAGGCAGAGATACGCACCTACAGAGTGTAGTTAATTTTGGATTCCTATCTTAAACCAAAACTGCTGTCTTAAAAGCAGATGTAAAACTCTGAGGTGCCAAAGCTAGGGTGGTGGCAAAAATGGATAGCTTTTATAAATGTGCTTTTGCTGTGTGTTTCTATCCTTAATCACAGGCTCAGTTTGGCTCTGTTCTTTTATCTCCATTTCTTTTCTGCAGCAACAATGAGTCTCTGCTTACTTTAGGTATCACTCTTTCCAGAGTGATTAGAAATGACGTGTCTGCTGATAGCAGTTAAGTATTGTTATGGCCTTCAGAATTCTCACTTACTGTTTGCATTGGGATCGCTATCATGGCAACCAAAGTGTCTTTAAATGTACTAATTTTTGTTTTTAAAAGGAAGTGTTCTTCAGAATCCTATCGTAGTATATCGCAGGACTCTGAACCAATTGCCTTTGGCTCACATGATGCGAGTGTTCAGTAGGCCTCAGAGTAATGCAGGCTGAGATGTTTCTTCCTGTGTATTGGGCCCTGTCTGCTAATGTTTAAACATAAATGGGCTTGGCAAAACTAACCACATAGGAATACATGTTTCAAAGAATGTTGAGGTCTTTTAAAAGATTCTTCAGTTACTTAACTAATCGTTATTTAATTCTGTAATGAGCGACTTAAAGGTCATGGGGGTTACTTGCCATGGAAAAATTAGTTCTGCTTCTGCTTGAGATCGGCATGTTTTAATAACGGCAATAAGTAGGTGGTTTCTGTCTGCACGTGTAGCTTAACAGTGTGCTGCTGCCAGCAATGCAGGAATGCTAGGCAAGACTACCGAAGTGCCAGACTGTGGAAGTGAAAATCTGTGCCATGCTTAAAAGTAGGGAACCTTTCTGTGTTGTACCTTGCAGCCTGGGATTCTGCATATTCAGTATTACTAAGCTTGTGTAGCTAATGAGGCACAGTGATGACAATGCTTTGGAAGTCTGTATTTTACATCTGAAGTAGGTGAATATTTGTGGCCTTTCAGGATGAAAAATGCAAATGCTGATGTTAGGAAACACTGGCTTGCGTAGTGACAGCCTAAAGAGTTGCAGACGCACTGATTTGCACAATTGCGTTGGCAGTGATGTGAGTTTTGCATTCGCTTTTGTGCCAAGAAGATATTAATTTATATTTATTCTAGTAATTTCCAAATAGTTGACTATACAAACTGGATTGTATTGTTGTAGCTGCACTCAACTGCGGCATATTTTTTGAAGGCAGTATGATCTGTACATGTTGATGGGAACTTCTAAAATTGTCAAAGGTGTACCTAATGCTGGTTTGAAGACAGTGTGAGATACTGACTGCATGTCTAATTAATGAAAAAGTCTAATCAGTTGTTTTCCATGTGCATTTTATACTTCACCAGACCTACCAATGACCTGAGGTACCCAATGAATTCAGAGAAAATGCACAATTTAGGATGGAGACCTAAAGTGCCTTGGAAAGAAGGAATAAAGAAAACAAGTAGGACTAATGGCTTCTACACTAATTGGTTTAGAAGTGATGGGAGGAGGGAAAGGGGAGAAAATGAGCGTGTAGGTTAGTTAATGAGAAGCTCAAGAGAGTGAACTTAACACTTTATTTTTACATAAAATTGGCTGCTTTAAGTGGTGAATTTACCTGATTAAAAAAAAAAATTCCCGATAAAGTAGTATCAGGTACTAGAGTTAATCACTTCTTAATGCTAAAATCTTGCATCTAGCATTTCTAAAATCTAAACTAGATTTTTTTTAATATTATAGGTTAAAACTTTGCATAATGAACTACTAGCATGTTGTTAGTCATATTAGGACAAAGGGGTAATGGATTCCAACTGGAAGAGGATAGATTTAGATTGGGAATTAGGAGGAAACTCTTCACTCTGAGGGTGGTGATACACTGGAACAGGTTGGCCGGGGGGTGTTTTGGATGTTCCATCCCTGGAGGTGTTCAAGGCCAGGTTGGATGGGGCCTTGAGCAGCCTGGTCTAGTGGGAGGTGTCCCTGCCAT
>JAVSBS010015151.1:0-85534 GCA_033124195.1 Coracias cyanogaster | reverse complement strand
GCCCGGAGCCGCCGCCGCCGCCGCCGCTCGGAGCCCGCCGCGTCCGGAGCCCGCCGCGTCCGGAGCCGCCGCCCGGAGCCGCCGGAGCCCCCCTGTGCACGGTATGGCCCGGGGTGGGGAGGCGCCCGCTCTGCTTCGGCCCTGCCCGCTCCGTTCGGGGCTCCGCCGCCATCGAGCCCCAGGCCCGCCCTCGCACCCGCAAGAACCGTGAGAAGAAAGCTCAGTTCTGTGGGGAAAAGGTGCAGGGTCTGGGCGCCTTCCAGTGAAATTAGTCAGGTTTTCCCATTAATTTGCGAGAGCGGGATTAGGTTTCAAATAATAATAAAAGCCCGGGGTACGCGGAGCCGTGGCACACGGCTGCTGCCCCGTGAGGTGTGAGGCCCGGTGCAGGCCCGGCTCCCCGGCTGGGCAGGCCGCCTGGTGCTGCTGCCGGCCTCGCCTTAGAAGAAAAGGGGTGTCCAGTCTCACCTTGCTGAAAAAAGGGTGCCAGGCTATATCTGCGGCTTGCCCTGTGCCTAACAATTTAAACACGAGGGTGGCAGTGTTAAAATGCAGGAAGGATTTTGAGCTAATGGGAATAATTACATCTTAAAAGCTTAAAAGGGCAGCATTCCAACCAGTAAGGGAGCTCCGGGGACCAAAGCAAGCCCAGGCCGTGGAGCAAAGAGTGGAAAGATTTTCATACTAGAAGTGTATGGGGAGGGCCCAACAAGTGGTTTGCGTTTGCATTTGCTTTGGGATTTGCTGAACTCTGCAATCAAAAGAAAAAAGCCCCGCTCTGCGCTTTTGGCAAGGTGACCAGTGAAGCTGGGGCTGGGCCTGTCCCAGCAGAGCAGGAGGCCCGTGGCAGGCTGCAGGGAGGGGTCGCTTCTGCCTTTGTGGGGAGCTCTTTGGGGGTCTCCGCTATTTTTTTTCTGTGAATGTGCCTTACTAATGTAAATAAAATTTGGTGGGTTTTCCCCCTTTGTAAATAAATATGGCATAGGAAGTGGTCCTATTGCATTAGTAACAATATAGCCTGACTGCTGATGGGCTGGAAAACAAATGAAAACCTGCCACTCGTCTTATCTTTTTATTGAGACAAAACGTTCATTTTGATGTAGCAGTTTTGTCCTGTTGCCAGATGCTGAAGGTACTTGAGGGAGATGTTGACAAGTGGATAATTGTCAGCAGAACTAAAACAGACATTTTGTTTACAGTTGAGCGTGATTAATTGAGAGTAAATAAAACAGCAGCTCTGTTCATAAGCTCTCTGAACAGCTCAAGTTCACAAACAGGCAGTATACTCCAGAAAGGAAGGCAGTGAACCTGCCATCATGTTCGAGGAAGGGATCGTATGCAGGGGTCAGTAGCTGAGCTTGATAATTGGAACGCATGGTGCAGCATGAGGCACCAGCCTCTAGGTTTCAAGCCACATGGTTTCCAGCTTGCTTTTTCTCTCTGTTGGGTGTTTTGTTTTGTTTTTCTTTTCTTTTGGTTTACATGACTGAATCACAAAGGGTTTTGGATCACATGTTAATTTAAAAGAAAAAGTTGTGACACAGTTGACACGTTCAGGTAAAATGAGAGTGCAGTAGTGGTCTAAGATACTTCATCAACGGTAGAATATTAAGTGATGCAGTAATCTTTCTTCCTGCATTGTTACTTAAGGTTGTTATAGAATATTTCATGCCTTATAACCGTAGTGAGTGGCACAGGCTAGTGCTGATGGTCAGTAAACCCCAGGCGTACTCTGCAAATTTACTTGATTAATCAAGATATGTGTCTATTTGTATGTCATGTAGCAGAGTATATTTACCCAGAGTTGTACGGAAGGTGGCATAGTTAGTATCTAAGTGATACTTGCGCTGCTCAGCCTAGACAAGTGCAGCAGCTCAGCTGGAGGATGGGGGGGTGGGGCAGGAGTAGCGCTTACCTCTCCAGAATTGCCCAAATGTGTTGTTTGTGCATATCTTCCTAAAAATTATAAATTTCTCTCTCTCTTTTGTACTTTGAGCCACTCTGAAGCCACTTCCTGTGAATTATTCATTTTTTTTTAATTACTGGGAACCCTACTAAGAGACCACTGTAGCAGCTGGCTTAGCTTCCCCAATGTGTAGTGCAGTTATGAGCTTGTTAATCTATATTCAAACTTCCTGCCTTAGTCCTGCCCTTGGGTGGCTGGTAGTTGAAGCATAGCATATGCCTGTGAATACCTGTTGCCACGGGGCATTCAGATGACTGTGCATGGATCGCAGCTACTCACAGCCTGGAAAGGGGGCACATGCTTGCTCTGTCAGTGGTGGAGGAGAGATAAGCTGTCTTGTTGGTGACTGTTGTGTATTTCTTGTTGAATCAGTTTACTGCAGTATGCAGATTTTTTTTTTTCTTTTTTTTGTACTAAGGCTATCCTACTGTCATTGACTTTGACTTGAAAGGGTCTGGTGACAGCAGCCTGTGCCAGCTTCCAAGGAATGCCTGTGTGAGAATATCCTTCAGTTTCAGGCCCACAGCTTAAAGATGTGGTTGCTGGTGGCTATGTTACAAAGGGTCCTTGAGAACTGGTCTGTTACAGCCCTATCCACCTTGAGAGAGAGAGGAAGACTGACAGCAATTTGTAAGAGGTTTCATGGTGATACACATTTATCTGCATTTTAAACATACACATAACATCGAGTTATTATTTTGCACTATCAAGGCCACTCGTGCCACCAGCCTCCTATTCAGGGATATCGTCAATTAGCGCTAAGAGTGCTGCTAGTGTGGTGAGTGGGTGTGATGTGGCTTCATCACCCATGCACAATGGACCTGATGTTTCTAGCATTGCTTCTGCTGCTCACTGGCCGCTGGGCTGCTGTCCAAGTGGGACTGTGAGTCTCAGAGCCATGCCTAAGGATACTTATGCTAATTGGTCAATAGCTTGTCAGTAGGATTATTAATTAACTCACACTTGGATAGCTTGCGCTATCACAGCCAGTATGATTGTTTTTTTGTTTTGAAGCCTTCTGTATCCTTAGTATTTCTACAGTTCCTTCCAGAACCTTTCCCCTTCATTTTATCTGTGATCACGACTTCGCTCATCCCTCATCTAGAATTTGTCTCTTCCACGGAAGCATATGCTTGTCTAAGCTGCAGCAGTTGTTCCTTGCCTGTGCAGCTCAGAAGTGCCCCAGGATGCTCCCCAAAGGCTGCAGCACTTCAAAGGAGGTGCTGCAGGCTCATAGCAGCCAGAAAAAGGGCGCTTGTGGTGCTCTAAGCCCCAAAGGTGGCTGCTGGCATGGATGTAAGAGGAAGAGCTCCTTTCAAGGAGCAGCTTTGGAGTTTCCTTCTTTAGGGGAGCACTGGGCACTTCAGGGACAAGGCAGCAAGCCAGGATCCTCTATGCATGTTGTGAAGATCTTCCCAGAAGCTCGAGCAGCTGTGTGGGGAACTCCTGGGTGAGTCAAAGCACCAAGGAGGGGCAGGGAGTTTCCCTTGCGGACAGGTGAGAGCCTTGTCTGTTCTGCTGCTGGTAGGCTTTCCAGCCTCCAAGTTTCTGCTATCTTCTACTGCCCTTAAGTCTACTGCGTTACTTGTTTGGATGATGGTAGGTGTCAGCATTCCACATAGAAAGCCCTACGTATTTGTAAGACAGAAGGAAAAAAAGTGTTTCCTGTATGTATGTCAGCTTTGCACTTTCACTCAAATGTCTGGTCAAGGACTCAGATGGAAAAGACTTCTGAGATAAAATCCCTTTGCCCGTACCTATGAGCCTAAGTTACCTTGCACCTTTGAAGGATAAGTTCTCTAATGGAGCCATATAACTTAAAAACCAGGGAAAAGGCAGGAGGTTCTGCTTCAGTTGACATCAGTGGAATCGGTGTATTTTACAAATTGTAATGATGTACCTCATTCACGTGGGAATTGTATGTGACTTCTGAGTGAGGATATATTCAGGTTCCTTATGACCTAGGCACAAGAGCTATACTGCTTGGACCCATAGGAATGCCTATCAAAAATTGCCATAAATCTTATTGGCTCTGTAGTCTGTAGCAAATCCTGAGAAGTGTAAACGACCGTGTGGTATATTGTAGTAATGCCAAAAGGTCCAAGAAAAAGTCCAGGCCTCATTGGAGAAGATGATGTACAATCTCACGCCTTTCTACTTTTTACGGAGCTTTTCAGCTGCTGTGGCCTGGCAGTTGTGTTGGGCTGATAAGACGGTGCGAACTGGATACTTCAGTCTAACTGCCCCAGGGAGATGTTCCTGCCTTGCCTGCTGCCCTGTCAATATAGTGTCCCAGGGCATTAAGGGCATAAGCAGCAGATGGATGTAGGATATCCTTTTCTCATGGTCAAAAGTCACTAGTGGATCCTGAAGGCAGTCCTTATCTGGGCACAAATCTCGAGGCAACTGACCATTTGCTGCTTCACTATCTTGAAAGACCTTGAGTTGGAATAAAAATTGAGGGAATAAGCCAGACTTAGGAAGGTGAATGTGTTTGCAGCTGACAAGTGTGGACACATGCTGGTAGCCATCTGCTGGGATTTGCTGTAGGTAGCTGTGGAAGTACATTTTTGTGTGAACTGTGAATCGTATGTGTATGATCTACTTTATATGCACCCGCTGTCCAATTAAATAGGTGCGTGGGTGTTAAAGTCTAAGTGGTGTTTATCTTATTATGTACTCTTTGGAAAGAGACTGTCATGTTATCCATTAGATATTTTCTTTGGCAAGAAAGAACACCTCTTTTAAGAGGTGTTTTTACATGACAGTCCTGATAGATACAGCACAGCTTCCCTTCTGCACTCTCTGTGTGCAAAGTTTTTATGTGTTTGTGAAGCAGAACTTTGTTTAACTTTGTTGTCATTAATGGTCAGAGATGCCACGGCAGTAATACTTCACAAGTCAATTATACGTAAAACACTGTAACAGAACTTTTAGAAAGTATTGAGTGCTTGAAACCGTGTGTGATACAGGAAGGGGCACGAAATTGCTGTGTACTTAGCTTGTATAATGCAGCTTGCTCAATTTGTTCCTGGCTATTCATGGGAGAGTACATTTTCCCTTCTTAGCTGCACAAGATGACAAGACCTTTTAATTAAGGTGGCATCTCTAGTATTCATATACTGCAAAACCCACAAATGACTAAAACTTAATAGCATCATAAAAACTATAGTTAAAGCTTTTACCAACACTGTCATCACAGTAAAAGGTTTTAAATCAGCTGCGTCAGAAGTGAACTTAACACCTACACAAAGGCTGCTGAGTCTGAGAGCAATAACTTGTTTCTTTTCCTACAGGACTGAAGTCTTTGTGATTTTTATTGTTGTTGAGGTGAAAATGGTAAGCAACCCTTCTGTTTCTTCAGGCGTACCTGCCCTCCCTTGTCAAATCTCTGCAACATTTGTAATATCCTGATTCCAGTTATAAGGTACTGTTGGGGAAAGAGGATGAAACTACTGTTCATCACTCAAAAGTTTTCTGTAGGCTTCAATGCGACAGAAGGCCAGGGAATGGGAGTTTTGCGTATGGACAGAAGTGTGGAAGCAGGCAGCCAGTGTCGGGTGCTGTAGAGACAGAGTAAGGCAGGAAGCCGCAGTGCTGCTTCGGCTTTGACACTGACTCACTGTCTCACTTGTAGTGAAGCATGCCATCCAGTTTAGGGATCACAGGATTGCAGTAGGGTCATGCTGTAACATACAATGTTAATAATGTACAAGCGAAGCCCTTTGGCAAGGATGTAGGCATAGGCAGATTATTTTGTTTCTTCCCCTTTTCCTTATAATGACAGTCTTACATTTGTTGGGCTGATATTTGTGGTGGGGATGCTCCTTCACCGTCCCCATTTCATAGAATGCTACGCTGTGGCATACCAGGAACCTCTAGGAGCTGCATCCGATTACTGAGATGAGGTACATGTCAGCTGAACATTCCCAGTTTTTGCCTTGGTAACACAGGTAAAAATCTGAATGCTTCTCCGTTGCTTTTGTAAGTGGTTAGGCTTTTTTTTTTTTTTTTTACCTTTTTTCCATGGAGTGTAAAGGAGTATTATGCAGATGCTTAAGGTACAGTCTTATTTTTGGTAAGAGCTTTTTGTGGTTTTCATCATACCTAGTCTATGGAAAAAGTACCTTTGTGTATATGTAGCAGCTGCTGCAGGAGGCTTTCACAGGCATTTCTTTTTCCATAGAATTAGATATTGTACAGTTCGGTTTTAATCATAATGCCATGATGCATGGAGTTCTTGAGCATGCCTTGTTATCAATTAAGAATAAACCAGTTCACATAATTTAACATTTCCTTTGGGATTAGTTCAGAACGAGACATGATTTTTACCTTATTGCTAAAAATACTGCATTGTTTACCAGATGAGTATTTAAATAATTTAAGTATGCTGTTCCAAAGAGTGACCTTGTTAGAGTGAAAAGTGCTTTACCATGAGAACCTCTAGCAAAAGAGGGGAGGACAGAGTAAACAGGAAAATAAGAAGGGACCTTGGGATGTATTAACATTTAGCAGCACTAAAATGAATTGTGTTAATCATGTCTGGTTTCATGTTAGGGAATTATGCTAATCAAATGTATTTTCTCCACTGTCAGGTTTTGAATGCTGGTTTTTCACTTGTGGGTGTGGAAGCAGTCATTTGGGGATTGTACTATGCAAAGCTTTGTGACTGCTGGGGTTGTTCAGATGGCCAGAATCCTTGATTCTTCAATCCCCTTTGTAGCACTAGTGCAACCCCAAGGGCCCTGAATGGCCCCTATTTGAGCAGACTGAAGAGTCTGCAGTCTTTCCATGGGTGTTTTCTAGACTGGCCTGTCCGATCAGTTTCACAGCATAGGAAAAACTCTGAATCCTCCTCTTCTAGTCCTTCACCTCAACCATCTACCTTCTGTTCTGCTTCCTGTTACTTAGGGATCTCTTGCTTCAACATGTGCCTGGTTCATCCAAGCAAGGGGGCTGGAGTTGGGACCACCATTGTGTTCTGACATAAGTTAATGTAGACCTAAAAGGCCAAGGGATTGAAACTAGTATAAAGCTGGTTAAGCCTGCCTTCAAGCCTTCTGGTGCTGAAGGGATCCTTTGTTAATGAGGTGGAGTATGGAGGCCATTTCATCTGATACTAAAGTAGTACTCTTGAATACAGACAAACAGTTATTTTGGAGCCTGTGGAACCCAAAGTAGAGTAAGTCTGTCACATTCTGTGGAAGCTTCCCAGACCATTTTACCACTTGAGCAGATTAAATTGTTTTACAAGCCTGTCATGTCAATGGTCTTCATCTTGGCATTGGTCAGACTGCCACCTGTAGATTACTGCTCTTTATAAACTAAGTAGTCCAAATTGGACATTGAAAGAGCGGGATGGAAATATGTAAACAGATTTTCTTAAATTGTGACTGCTTATTAGAGCCTCAGGTCATGAAAGGAACTTCAGTCAGGCTTATTCAGTTCATCTGTTAAATAACTTGCAAACACCTGCTTAAATGTAATCTAAGAAAAGAAAGCATTTGGTAAATGCTGTCCTAAATGGAGTTATGTTCCTAAATGGCCTTTGAGCATTTTCACATTGTTTAGGAATTTCTTTTTCTGCAGTAGGAGAAAAATAATTAAAATATAATCAGAAACATAAGTTTGGCTGTAACTGTAAGAACTTTTGCAGGACAAGGGTTATAGGTGGTGGTTTTGACTTAGACTGTCTGGTATCAGTGGAAGAATCAGATAAGTTTTTAGACCCCCAAAAATTCTTCTGTAAATGATGCCATCTTTTTATATTCCTGCACTCAGCACATTAGCAAAGCTTATTCTCACCAAAGCACCAACACTGTTGGAATATAATACTGCTCATGTTACAGAAGCTTCGGAAAGTCTTCATGTGGGGGAAGAGTCAGTTCCTCTAAAACAGTCCAGCGTCAAGTGGTCCTAGGAGTTTGAAAACAAGAGAAAAGCAGTATTGTTTCCTAACGCAAGCTGATCCTGAATGCTATAAGCAGTTAAACCTTCAGCCCTAGTAAAGGTTTTAGGGCCACCAGTATTTGCTATTTTAGTCAGACTTGGTGGATGTTCGGTACTGTGTGGGATTCAGTGCCTCTCCCCGCGTAATTTGTGATTGGATTTTGTATCTAGGTTTTGTACTGGTGGGAAAATGATCTGGTTGCGCTTGATGCTTTCAAATGCTGTGATAGCAGGCAATGCTGCTGCCTATCACCCCTTTTATTGAAAGGGGGCTGGGGACAAGATAGTTGCAGTGAGCAAAGGCATACTTGGCTCTGGGATTAATTCCCAGTCTATTTGTCTCATGGAGCTTAGAGTTCAACTTGAGGGCATATTTCAAGGCAACGTTTATGCTCAGGGACAGGTCTGACAGCAGCACTACGTGCAGCACTCCTACTGACTTCAATGAGAGCTCCTTGCAGAAGGCGAGGGTAGAATGGCCCTTGAAGTTTGTGACACAGAGCGTGGCTTGAGGAAATGTGTGCATGTTTTGTGCTTTGGGTGTTTTTTCAATGAACGTGCTGCCAATCTAGTAGTGTTTTGGGTCCTGATCCTGCTGTGCGGATTCAATAGGCACATGCATGCTGTTGAGTACAGTGCGTTGAACATTAATTTATGGGAATTTTGTAAGCAAACTTTATGTATGTAGCAGCTGTAATAGGCATGTTTTTACAAGCTGCAAATAATAAAAAAAGAAGGCATATAATGCCTATGTAAAGGTTTGCTGGGTTTTTTTTAGGGTTACAGATGTTACTCTTTTGAGACATTTGCTTACTAGAAAAAGAAAGAACTTAATGGGAATATGCAGTAATATCAGCACCTCTCTCAAACTGACAGCTTTCCTAGTAGACAAATCTTGAAGTGTTAATATTGCTTTGTTTTGGGCTGGATCTTAAAGGAGGAACAAAAATATTTTTTAATATTTACCCATCCCAAAGAGCAGAGATGGATCCAAATAGAAATATCATTTCCAAATATTTCCAGTAGAGTTCTGAGGAAGCAAAGAATGAGATCAGAGGAGAACTGAAAATATAGGCTACTTCTGATGCTTGGGTCCATCTCCTGAAATTCAGATGATTGGACAGAAACTGTTGAAGATCAAGCCTTAATTATCTACTTCTGGTTACGGGCTGTGGAATCAAGGAACTGAAAGTGATATGTAGTCAGATCCTGTGTGGTAGTGTTTATGTTCTTAACCTCTGTGACCATGGATATTTCTCTTTTCTCTCTTAACATTTGCCATTCCGTCCCTCTCACTACCTGTTCAAGATGCCGTTGTAGACACCTGAGCAGGAACAGGGAGTGAGCCAGTGCATAGGAAAAGTACTAGACCGAAAAGAAATCCAAAGTCTGATCTTGAGCTGAGAACTTGTTCTGAAAGCAGAGAAAGTCCTAGCGTGCACGTTTCGCGCTGGGGGATAAAAGCCCAAATGCTCTAGCTAGGCTGCTCTTCTGCTCAGCTTTAAAGCTGAAGTGCTGCGTTACAGATGAACTTACTTGAAGCGCTTTGCTGTGGGGAAACGTTTTGCATTCCAGGAAGCACTATTGCCTCCCACTCGTGCCACAATCCTACCCCTGATGAAACTGCCAGCATGAAAAATGTCCCTTTTATGTAACGAATGTGAAATGCTGCCACTTTGTTACCAAAATATCATGGTTGTGTTGGATTTGGGATTTTTTTAGTGTGGTGTTTTGTTTTGTGGGTTTTTTTTGTTGTTGTTGTTGTTTTTCTTTCTGAAAGGGTCACCTTAAACTTAATGAACTTTCACAGCCTGAACAAGCAGGAGGACCCTGCAGAGAAAAATGTCTCTGGGGATGTAGTTTTCAGTGAGTAAGTTCACTTGAGGCATGAGTCTTGGGTAGATTTGATTTCATTTACTAATGCAAGATTTGACAGCAGTAAAAACACCTTCACTGTTTAATCTTCCACTAGAGGAAAAAAAAAATCAAAATACTTTTTTCTTTCCCAGAATAGCTAGCTGGCAGAAAACTTGAAGAAATGTGAAACCCTTTCTTGATACCAAGTCACTTTGCTGATGAACAGTGCTCCCAGCAAAAACTGGGAATGCTACCAGACAAAGGAGGCCTGGCATCATTATCTGCATTATATATCAATAGTTGTGCTTCCTTGCTTATCAAGTGTATAACCTTGTGTGTCCTTAAAGTGTAAAAACAAAACACCCACCACCCTAAGGACGCCTGAGAGTACACTTCTAAGAAGCCAAGAGAAATAAAAGGATTTTATTAAACTGTTATGAATTATTGTTAACATATATTTACATAATTTATTGCATCCCAGGAAACATGAAATTTTATATACCTGTAGTCATGAAGCCATCCTTTAATTTAATCATTTCACTGCTACAATCCATCAGTGCAGTAGCTCTGTATTTGAGGGGATTTGCTTAATTTTATGTAGTAACAAGACAGCTTATGATTCCAAAGGAAATGCCATTAGACAGGGTGGTTGTCTGGCTCCATTAGCCCAACCCTGAACTGGAGAGTATCTCTGGAAGATCCTTTTTTTTTGAGGGAATAGTTTAAAATGTTACAGCTAGTGGGCTGAGCAAACTGGGTCACTGGTGTTACTAGGAAATGATTGCTGTGGTAGTAACAGACATTTAAGACTTTGATATTTCTACTACGAGATTTGCTTCTTTTCTTGGGAGTGCTCTGCTTGGAACTGATTTTGTAGGTTGAATGCCATTAAGATAAGAAAAATAGAGCTCTTTTGTGCATTTCTTATACAGAATCAGTCTCTGTTGAAGGTCTTGGCTCTGAAATCTGTTGCTGTTTTAGTTTGAGCCAGATCTGTACTATTTTTGCAATTAACTAGCAATTCAGTAAGCACTTCTGATATTCTTGGTCAATTGTTTGCACAATCACTATTTTACATAGAAAACTGCTAAGAGTCCGATTATACTACTGGAAGTGAGGAGGAAAACAAGGCTGGGGAAAGCAGTGTGGTGTTAACAATGTCTTCTAGAAAAAACCTAATTTATCGCAAGACTCATTACTCGGAATAAAATCTTAAAGAATCCCAAGATAAATTGGAAGGCAGAGAGAATTAGAGCCTTGTGTGTGCTGTGTGCAAGTGATGAGCCTTCTGGTAAAATGTCTGTGTTTAATCACAGAATATTCTTACTTGCAAAACCATGGGCATAAACAAAATCTTCTGTTTCAGAGCAAAAATAGGGCTAATTGTGTTGCTGCCAAACAAATCTGCTTGACAGCATGTACATTAAAAGGGCATTATGCTAGTGAGGAAGCGCACTGAGGAATCCTGAAAATTGCTTGTCAGGAGGCATAGCGCTGTTGGGGTGACCAGATGCTTGTGAAGCACAGGTGTATTGTTTCACCTTCTTGTCATTTTAATCTTTGAGATTTGGAACTCAGGAACACCTGCATTTCCCGATCACATCTGTCTGCTGCTTTGCTGTCTCTATTTTCCCCTCTGTCAGCAGTTGGCTACCAGACGAGCTTTAGATGAATAGCATTCACCTTACTTCATAGTTGTTTTATGATGCTGGTTAGATGAAATAGTTCCAGCAGATACTCTCAATAAGCAAAGGCCTGTACTGTCTGCAGTTCATTGAACCCATATGGATGAGAACAGCTGGAAAGATGGGTTTGCTACCTGAGGCCAATGTTTGTGTTGCCAACCGCGACTCCAGCTTGCTGACCCTTGTATAATTCATTGCAGTTGAGGAAATGTTGCTCACACTATTCCATTTTGTGATGAATGGCATTACTTAAAACTGATAGTCTTGTAAAGCAGTGGTGACTTCCCATGTCTGACAGATGTGAACAAAGAATACAGTCAATAAATATTGCCATGTTCTAAAGGAAGATTCACTGCCTGCAGTTGAGGGGGAGGAATTTCAGTGCAAGGAGATAACAGGTGGAGAAGCTGGTTTAAAATTACAATTTAGAGGTTATGCTTAAGGATGGACCTTTGTGGGGATTCATGCATTGCGGGTCCCTGAATCATCCAGGTATAATGCTGCGGGCACATATTTCTATCTAGCATCGTGAAACAGTTATTGCTTCACTGACCCTCTTACAGTAGCAAGGAATATTGTTTCAGTGACCTTGCTGAGCTTAGACTTCTGTGGAATTTGCCCAGAAAGGGAAGGATGCCTCAGGAATGCTAAGTCTGGATGGTAACATTTTCTATTTAGTGCTGTTGCTTTTGGGAATGTTCATCACCCAGACATTTCCTGGTACGTTTTTACTGACAGCTTTTTCAAAACTGAGGTTGAGTGTTTGCATGTTTGTCTGAAAGAGTATCTGACCTACTAACCAATATCTCTGAACTCCGTGAGATGCCCTTGGTAGAGTTTGCTGTAGCTCTTTGCAGACAGCAGCCTAAGGTTCTGCTGAGAGAGATTAGAGACAGATGAGTGTATCCATTAGAAGAGCAAAGAGGCAGATTCTTTGAAAGGTCAGGAATATCCATGAGAAGCCATTAAGAAAAGGGAAAGAAGAACTGAGAAACGTAGAGTGTTTTAGCAGGTTTCTGTAAGAGAATCTGGCAGAAAGTATTATGGTCTGAGATACAAGGTTGGTACCTGGGGAGGCAGACTTGAGTAGATCTCTGCATGGGTTGGAGGTGGTGCAAAGGGAGTAGGTGATAGGCTTTGATGATGAACAAAGTGAGGTCAGTGATGGAAACATTGAGTGAGAAGGGAGCTAGATTCCTCATGCATATGAACACTCCTTTTGTGGAACGTGTCTCTATCCTTTTATGGTATAAAAGCAAAAATAACATCATTGATCTCATTTATATAAGAATGTACAGGGAGCATAATCACTTGATATTTGTCCACATTCACTCTGTAGAACATGTGCAATTGTTTCACAGTCTCCTGCATGACCTCTTGCCAATGTATAGTGTTACAAAGACAAACTAGATAGTGTTTCTATAGAACATTATGAATATCAGAGTGATCCAAAGTCCTTGTGAAGTTAAGGGGTATAGATTGATCTTTTTCCTCTGTTTTTTTGTGGTGTTAACAGTGCAGCAGCTGTGATATGGTGGATATTTCCCCAGAAATGTTCCATAGCATTAAACTGTAGCTTTTATTCAAGAGGTGAAATAATTTTTCTTCATGGCCCCCATTCAAAAATACATAAACTCTTTGCTAAAAGGCTCTTGAGAAGGTGCCTAGGCACCAACTCTTGGTTAAGTCCATGGAGTCAAGTAACAAGAGAAATTTAAGTAGCCATATAGGCAGTGTCTGAAATGAGATTGAAAAACAGCTAAGAAATTAATATGCACTTTGTTTTTCACCCTTGGTAGCTAATGCTTTCTACACTACAGAATTAAGTTCCTAAAAGTATATGCAATAACCTTATACTGTGATGTTTGTCTTGCTTGTGATAGAAGGGAAGAGGAAGATAAAGGCTTCTCAGCTACAGGCCATGATACTACAGCAGTCTGACCCTCTGCACAAAGTTCTGAGGGTGTGCTCTTCCTCAGCCCTGACTTGCCCTCGGTAGGCCAGCAGGGATGCTCCTGAAATTGCAGGTTTAATGTAAGCAGCCCTGACAAATTAGATCAGACGTTTGTGGGTGCAGACGGTATGTTTGGAGTTAGGCTGAGAACAGGCAACTCATTTGATTTTTGCTTTGCTTTGTTGTCACTAATGTTTCATCTACAGAAATCAAAGTTTCAGAACCTAAATGCAGTTGTATTTCCACAGTTCTTTCTCTCTTTTATTTACATTGTTGTGTATAGCCACAAGGGGTTGAATTAAGGTTGTCTAGGCATCTTTTCTGTGCTTAACTTTACAATTAAGCTGCTTTAAAAGATTTCCAAATTAAAATGCAAGTAAATAAGCCACAATAAAAAGTGAAATAATTTGAAACTGTATTTGGGTAGTAGCAATTCTTTTAAATCTATTTTATAGATCTGTGTACTGTGATTTTTCAGACTAGCAAAACAATGGTTGTCTTTTATCTTGCATGCAAGCAAGCTAGCAGAATAGAAAGAGAGACTTTCTTATTACTGTCTCTGGATTTCACAGTTGTTTGCAGCCAAAGAACATGGAGACTTGAGGACTCCTGGTCTGAATTACAGATGCTGTGCAAAGGTGTTCTCTAAAGACTGCCAGCTCTTCTGCCAGTGGTGGTGTGCCTCTGGATTGTCTTGGCTATACCATCACTTCCTGCTTGCAGAATTCCCCAAGATGGCCTTTTCATTTGTCTTTGCTTTCTGGAGCTGGCAGCCTGCTTGGAATTCCTGCGCAATAAACCTGGAAACAATCTGGAATTTTGGTCATTTTCCTGAGAGGGTGGAATGAACATGGGGCTAAACAGAACTCATCTGCCTTTGATGTCCCCACTAACAAATTTTAAGTGAGATACAGCAAACTATTCCTCCTTTGTGCAGCCGGGCACAAAGAGAAGGGAGAAAGGGAGAAGGGAGAAAAGAAAATGCAAAGATGAGGAGGAGGAGTGTGTGGGAGTGGAAGAGGAGCGACAGACACTTGGGGCAGGGAGATGCTGTGACCACGTGTTTCTCTGCTTACCTTTCTCCTTCTTCCCAAACATGCTACCCTTGTATGCTGGCTTGAGTAGAGGAGCAGTAGATGCTACAACTGAGTGCTGTGTTGAGGGAACAGGGAGTGGTGGGTTCTTTCTGGTTTGTGGCTCAGAGGTGTGTTCAGTGCAATATCAACCACTGCAGTTCCTTTGGTCATGACAAGCCTACGTTGGGAGCTTCAGGAATTCGGGCAAGCTGCCAAACTCTTTTTGCAGAAGCAGTGAGAAAGGGGAAACTGATTCTGCGCTTTATATCTGTGCCAAATCTGAATGGAATTTCATGAGACAAAGAAAAGATGCTTCACCACCTGGAAGGCTGCATATTAGGCCTTCTGCACACAGTGGAGGTGTGAGTACTTTTCAAGGGCAAGGTCACAAAGTTCTCTAGAACTGAAAGTATTAAGCAACCTAGATAGAAAAGCAATTTACCAGATCCTCTGGTAATATCAATATATGCACTTGTGTGTGTATGTATATAGAGATGTGTACAGGTATCTGTATACTTAAATATAATATTGTATATGAAATAGAACAACCAAGATGTCCACAGTGCAGCTGATGTAACATCAAATGTCACAGCTCCACACCATGCTTATTTAGACAGAAACAACAGTGGAAATGGATATGGAAACGACCAATACAGTGCCTCTAAGATGACTAAAAAAATCTTGTATTTATGCCTGGTATTTTTGTACTTTATTTCTTCTGTTTTGTCTTTTTTCATTTTGTCATGTCTCTGTTGAGATGCTCAAGTCCTTAGGGATGGCTGTTTTCTTGGCTGTGTGTCACAGTGCACTTTTGAAAGTTAATAACTACCATAAAAAATGAATATTCAGTGAAATGGCATTTTTGTGATTGCAGCTTCTGTATCAGTGGTACCCATCATCAAATGGAAGTCTTGGGAATCAGAAGGTGGTCTCACAAGCCTTAGAAATGCACTCACAGAACCTATGGGAAGGCACTAATTCTGCAAAGTAATCAGTCACTTGTGAAAACAGAGAGAGAGGAATCTTCAGGGGTGTACATCTGTTGTTGTTGTCGTGTATACAGACTTGACACCTTGACAGAGTCTTGGCCCGCATTGGTATTTTACAAATCTCTCTGAATTTGGCCTATTTTGTATATTTAAGTGCATTTAAAGTCTAATGTTCATCGTTTAGAAACTATTGTGTTTGGTAATAGCCTTCCAGTGGTTATTCCTGGTATCTGATATTGAAACACAGGAGATAAGTATAGACACTGATTTTATTAGACAGTAACAGATACAGACTTAATGATTTATTTGTTGCAAAATGTATAAAATTGCAGAGTTGTGTGGATCAGAACATGGCCTGGTTCAGTGTATTTGTTAGCACTGCATCCAACAGTAACTGAAACCAAGCATCTATCAGTAGCCGTAAAACAATCTTCTCTTGGAAGTTTAAAGTTATACTGGATACCTCACAGTGCAGGTGGAGCTGAGCAATGGAGTACACTTTCTTATAAAGTAGTATACTTCTAATGAATTCGAAGTGCACTTTCCCACACTTGCAAAATGATTCACGATGCAGAGGTTTTCAACAGGGTCAGAGATGTGGGTATATCTCCCATATGCAGAATATTGTTCAGGTTTGCTTTGCTTTGACTTCTCATCTCCCTCTGCTCTGCCTTCGCCAGGAGACCAGGTGCTGTTTTCTGAAAGTATGAGTTCAGGCTATTCCATTCATACAGTTAGCTTCATGGGGACCTTTTGATTTCCTATATTAATCTCCGGAGCAATGTACTGACTCAAGGTAGCTTCGGTGCTAATCTCAGTGTCTTCCTGTTTTTGACATCAAATCAGTGTAGTCAATTCTCTGTCTGATAGCTAGAAACCAAAGGGATTTGAGGAATAAGCAGCTTCAACTTATTTTGAAAATATAAATGAAAATCTCCCTGAGTATTTAGAGACTCTGAAGATATCAAAATGACATGTCTTAAGGATGTTTTAATCCCACAAGAGCAGAACTAGATTTGAAATACTTCGGGTATGATTATTGGACAGTTAAATATAGTAATTTGCTGGTCCCGTGTTAAGTGTACCCTGACATCCTTATGCTTCCTAGGCCATTGGCTGCTCAGCAGCATGGTGTTACTAACTAGTTAGTAAAGCCAGCATCACCATTTGCCCCCGCCTTCTTTACCTGGACTTGTCCCAGAAATGTGTAGCCATAGTTCTATGTTTAGTTGCTGTTTCCCATAGTATAAACAGTTACTATTCAAGTGTAAATCATTGGGCTAGATATAGTATCTGAGGTCCTCTAATTTCAGTAGGTAAATTAAGCCTTTCAGCATATGCATCTTGTAGTATCTGGCATTTTATGCTTTTTAAATATTCATGCTTCTGAGGTACGTCTGCATTCATTTTCTCTAGTTGGTTATTTCTAAATATACGTAAATGAAATCTGACAAAGTTTTTTGACTTCTGGACGAGAAAGTTTGTTCTTGAGAAGTGGAGGTTTAAGCCAAAGCTTTTTGTGAGAAAGTCATTGTCCCAAGGGAAAAAAACTAATGCTACTGCTAAAAATACGCCAAAGTATTCTCAGATACTGTTCACAGTGCAGTTTTTGCACTTTATGGGCCACAAACATGCCTCACCGCTGCTTTAACAAGAGAAAGAAGATAAAAAAAAAAAGAGTAGGTGAGTATCCCAGAGGTGAACCTGTCAGAGGAGTTCTGTGGTTCCCATTTGGTATCTGTGTATCACTTCTTGTGTTTCAGTGACATTGACATTTGTTTGAGATGGGCTCTTCTCTTCTGGTCTGCTTTTGAACAGGAGAGTCATGGTCACAAAGAGTTATAGGAAACAGTTCCAGGAAACAGACAACTGCAGCTCTTAGACTGAGGATTCAGTGTGTGTCATCATGCAAAGCCCAGCATTGGGTTGAGGGTCATAGAATGAGAGATCGGAGATGTACAGTAAGAGTGCGGCTCAGGAAGGGCAGGTGTTGTGCTTACACCACGAGATGTCTGTAATCTGAGGACTCGGTACATCCATCAGGAGTTAGGCAGGAGTGACTTGACAAGCGGGCCATGAGGTCCGGCCCAAGTAGAACACTGTAATGTTCTCGTTTTGGGTCTCACTTCCCGCCTGCAGTAAGCACAGACAGTGCACTTGTTAGGAAGTGTGCTGCACCTACATGGAGCTCCTCAGTAAGCAGGATCTCCACCAACTAAAAAACGTCAGCTGCCTATGCAAAACAACCACCAAACCAAAACCCCCTTGTTCCAACTAGTCTCCTGTTTCATGTGTTAATAGGCTGTACCTCGGCATGGGGAAGAGGGATTCTCTGTGTCTGTATGTGCATGCAAATGGTTGAACTCACTGTAGTTTAAAAAGCAGCTAATAGCTGAGAATAGTCTAAGCAAGTAAGGTTAGGGGGAAGGTATTGATTTTATGTCACGCAAATGTAGGTAGAACATCTAAGCATTAAATAATGTTCCCAGGGCACTTTTCAGTGTGACCAGCTGAAACAGAAGAGCACAACATATTTAATGATCTGTAGAACACAGCTTCCTTGAGGTCAATAATGTGTACTTAACCTTTAGGCTTTCCATGTTGTCTGCTTGTCCAGTTGGTTTATGAAGTGTATGTTAACATGATTGGGGATTTAAGACAGTGATAACTTGATCTCTCAAACATCCACTGCTGTTGCACATAAATGTTGAGCAAATCCATTGTGAATAATGCCTAGGTTTTTCCAGTACAGCCTGCAGTGATTGCTGTTCCTCATACACAGCCAGGCTGCTCAGAATGCAAGTCAGTAATATTTATAATGTGAACAGTAAGATTGCTGTTTTACTCTGGTTTTACTTTAACTTCATTAATGGGTATTAAAAAAAACAACCAACAAACAAAAAACCTCTTCTGGCCTTCAGCATTTGTCAGCAGGCTTGTGCTTACTTGGTGGCACAAATAATGATTAGTTAGTTTTCAAGAACAAAATCAAATATGAAATTAAGGCAGAACTTCAGTTAGCAGCAAGCATACCTCAGTTAAGAGAAGACTGATGATTTTTACCAAGTGATCCATATTAGATGCTAAAGTCTAAATTAAATCACTTAACCGACAATTGAAATTAGCCTTTCTTACATGAGAGCTAAATTCAGGCCTTTATTCAGCATTGGTGTGCAAATGAAAACTTTGTGTCCTGTTTCAAAGAATTACTGTCCCTCTGAAGCAGACAGAAAAAAGTGTAATCTGATTTTATGCAGCAAGATTATGCCTGCCCTTGTGGAAGGCTCACTAAATGAGGCATCCCAGCGTGTCAGCTGTACTCATGCAAATAAATTTAGAGTATGCTTTGACTTCTAGTATGTTCCTGAAATTTTAATATGGGTGGCTCTTACCTGTCTTCAGAGGGTGCATACATAAAGTACAATATCTAAAATTAATTTCTTCAAAGGTGAGTTCAGTTTAGGTTTTGCTTCAGGAGAGAAGACCAATGAGATACTTTTTCTTACTGTTACTGTCTCTTGAAATTACAGGAGGTGAAGTGTGGGCGTGTTTAGAGCCCTCATCTGCTATCACAAACCAGCAGATGGTGAGTGTCCTTCCTCGCCCTCCTCCACAAATTGATGTGAAGACTTACTGCTTTGGGGCTTAGACCCACAGCTCTGTTCCTGCAGCTTCATAAGCAACTGTTCAGCTGTTGAGCCAAGGTAACAAGTTCTTCTACTCTTTTTATTTGCTACAGATGAAAGGTAAAAACTTGTTTGCTTAAATATTAATTTGTACTCCCAGATCTTACCTCACTGTCACCACAAACTAAGAATGCAAACACGCACGATTACCCTATATCTTTAAACTGCATTGCACTGATGTAGAGCTGAAGCCTTTGCTCAAGAACTAACTCCTGAGGACTCATCTTGCAACCCCTCAGGTTTCTTCAGAACTTCATAAGAGCTTATTCCCAGCCTTTCTCTGTCTTGAGCTGTTAGAAATAGTGGAGACGGAACTGCAGCTAGTTTGCTGCAGTAGGCATATGCAAGACAAGTGAACTGTGTCTGTTTCTCAGTACATGACTTTATAATACACATCTATATAAAAAACATACGTGTGTGTGTATAGTGTATAGCGAAACAACCTTTTATTTGAGTATGCCAGGCCTCTGCTTAGCCAGCATCATTGGTCATGCAGAGCTCACATGACCCAGACTGAGTTGTGTAACTTCCCTTAGGTGCAGTTTATATGCTGATGCAAGACTGTTTTTGCTTGAGGTTTCTACAGCAGTAGAAATGGCGAGAGCAAAGCTCAGGTAGTTTGTGTGTATCACATGAATCCAGCTTCTCGAATACATTTCTGTAGCTTAATTAAAGTTTTCCATAGTTGGTAAAATACGAGATCTTGTATAGGCATTAAATGTGTCTTATTTCTGCATTGTTTTCTTGGTACTGTGGAATGCTGTCTTTTATATTTTTGACAATGTTTTTAGAGTTTTAAAAAGCAAATTCAAGGGCCTGATAAATGTTTCCATTGTTTTAGTAAATGACTTTTTTTTTTCCCCAAGTACAATGTCTGAAATTAACTGTGTCTGCTTCCAGGCTACTGCTTCTAAAATTATATTACTTGACTGTTACCCATCATCACAGACACATCAGTCATTCCTTTCATATATTTATAGCGATATGCGCTATAAAAACAGCCAATAAGGGATTACATCTGGTCTATAGCATCTACTGCTTGTGGTCTACAAAGCAGAGGCTTAAGAAGGGAAACAGACAAGCCTAGGGACCACTTCAAGCTTCGCTTAGATTTTTCCAGGTTTGCATCCTTTCAGTTGGATGTGTGGCATGTTCCTATCCAGCAGATTGCCCTTCTAAGGGAGGACATGGGCAGAAGTGGGGAGGAACCTGTGTGAATGTGTCTGTCCTCTACAGAGGTTCAATTTGTATGTCTAATATGCTAGTCCTTTTCCAGCTGATGCAGGTACTGTTGAAGAGCTACTCTGCCTAGTATAAAGGACAGTTTTGAGGCAATTTTATGTAACCTTAAGCTTAGTTGGACTGTGATCATTGCTGTGAATCTACTTGTTCTCTCAATTCTCCTGAGCTGAACAAAGCTTACTGGAAGTTTAGGCCTTTCAGTTTTGTGTCTTCTCAGCTTCAACTTCACATGGTTGGAGGTGGCTGTCCATAGCCGGTACATCATTTCATTTGCGTTTTTGAAATGTGATGTACCATCAGGGTTTTCTGTATGAGGTGCCCTACAAAGTCATAATGAGAGAGGCCTCCTGAAGAGAGAAGATGAAGAGAGAGGCCTGAGCAGCAAGCTATGCAAAACTGACAGGAATTTTAATGCTGCACTACGCTCCAGCTGATGCATCCTGCTATTCTGTTGCAGTAGCCAAATGTACCATGCTACTCATAGTGGAGAATAAATATCATAATTCTGTAGAGTTCTGTTGCTTCTCTGGGAAAGCTTTAGGTCTTTGTTACAGGAGTGTAGAGCTAGTAGCCAATAGGGTGCATGTTCTGTTTCCAGCTCTGCAAGAAGGTTGCGTGTGGCAAAAACTAGCAGTCTGTGGTTCAGCGCAGCACTAAAGAGGTCATCAGTGCCATGGAACTACAAACTTTGTATGTACACTTACTGCCCAAGTAAACTAAAGAGGATAGTTTTTTATTTTCAGCAAAATGTCTTCTTTTGCCTGCTCCAGATGGTTGGTGAGGGGGAACAGGAAGAAAAGACTGTTGCTGAGATTTGTGCTGACTTACAGAAGCATTGTGACTCCTAATTTTTCCCATCCTTTCTAAATCAGAGTATTGTCTCTCTGGCTTGCTTGCTGGAAGACTGGGATCAAAGTAAAATGTAACATTTTAAGGGTATTTCAAAACACAGATCAAGTTTGTATGGTTGTCAGTTTTGATACTCCTTTCCCTTTCAGTTTTCTTCCTTTCTTTATATTTTTGAGTTTGCTCTTAGTTGTATTTATTAGTAACTATTAGATTTCTTTTTCAAACAAAATTTGCAGTGTAGTTCAAGAGTTTCATAACTTGTTGGAAACGAGAGTGTGATCCTCTGAAAACTTTCGCCTGGAGAAATGACTCTTTCCATATGAGTAGTTCTATTGATTTATTCCTGTAAACAAACATTTGAAGGGTAGAGCCATAAAGTTATATTGTATGTGCATGATGCGGAGCCTTTCAGGGGTATTTCTTTCGCAGGAGGAGAATACTTTCCCTCAGTGCCCTTTCCCCCTACAAGTAATCTGTCACTGTATAATTAAATGAGAAAGTAAATAATGCTATTATTTCTGAGCATGGACACAGTGCACACAGTAACAAATCAGATTCAAAAAACGGTTGATGAGAGGATTTGTAGAGATCCTTGATGCAAAGTTTTAAGTACAATACAACCAGATACCTGCTCTAAATTGGCTGCCACTGTAATTAAAAGTATAAATGTTTCAAGCTGGATACATCCTATTAGTAAGATTTTTGGAAACAAAAATTTAATTTATTCACATTCGATATGGTCTGTAAATGCCACCATTATATGCCTTCCTCTGGCCTTTGATTAGCTATGGATTAATAAAACTTTTATACCTTCTTTGTCAGCCTCATTTTGAACTCTGTTTTTGCATACTGTTACTATTAAATAAATGAATTAGTGTCCAGAAATGTGTCATGCATATTACCTAGCAGCAGGAAGCATAATACAGTGGTCAGCTCCCCAGGAGCATTATAAATCCTGACACGCTCAGTAACCTGCTCATGTGGACCTATTAAAAGCTTGATGATTTAGTGAAGCAGTATTTGTGCTTAACAATGGAATTTTAGTTAATTCAAAACAAAGTAAATCATTTCCAATTACAGTATTTGAATATTCACAGTAGCTATATGAGGATGTGTAATGTTACCAGGCAAAAAAAAAAAAAAAAGAGGAGGAGAGAAGAAAAAGCATTATCAAGGTTGACTGGAGTTTAGCGTTTCAAGTGGTTGTGGTACCTCAGCATTAAATGAACACCAGTGTTTGTAAAACATGTTTATTTGACATAGCTGCTTCACTGGAGAGATTAAGGAGCTAGAGCCTAGAATGGGCAGAGCTATTTCCAGAGACTTTGAAGGCTTCTGTGACCAGGAAGGGTCCTGGAGGTTCAGCAGCAGCAGTAACAGCAGAGGCACCCAGCCAAGGGATGACTTGTGTCTGCACACAAGTGTACTTGTGTACTGCAGTGTGCACAAACAGGGCAGGGGTGACCATCAGTGATTTGTGATCAGGCGGTATTTTTCATATCTGGGCTGACCACACGCTCCCTAATGGCACTTGCAGGTGGTCTAAAGCTGCAGCTGTCGGAGGAAGTGAGAGAGAACATCTGCCAAACTATCCTGGGACTCTGCTGCAGGAAGATGAGGGATTGATGGGAAGGGCCAAGGTCCATTGATTGTGTTACAGCTGCTTGCATGTGTAACCAGTGTGCTATATATGCATAGATGTGTGTATACACACATGTTATTTATCATATGTGGAAGATGAGATTGTCCCTTCTGAAAACAGGCTAATGTTACACAAGTCTGTGTTTTCAATCCAGGTGTTGAGAGGTGTGGCTATGCCTTAAAATGCTGATATGCTTCAAGTGAGGCTTTTCAGTGCACTTGCATTTCACTAGGAATTAGGATCTCAACTGCTTTCCTCAAATGCCACTTTGGTGCTTATTTACAGTCATGGACTATTCTGTCAGTCTGTCTGCATGTCCATTAGGTTGGCACCTGCAGCCTCATCCAGAGTCATGCAGCTTAGGCTTTGAGGTACTAAGGTAGCTTTCAAAAATAGGACTTGGCCTTCTAAGCTCTGTAGAGTGGTTTAAAGAAAAAGTAAGCAATAGGCTGTTGTGAAGCTGTGAAACCCAATGCATGTGCCACTGTTGTGCAGGGAAAACAGAGCGAACCTGACAATTGCAAAAGTATGACAATTGCCTAAGTATCTGCAGTGTTGTTTTTAAAATGTTATTGAGTCCCAGTGTGTAAGCTGTAATGGAGTTTGTTACAGTTTTTCTTGTGGATTAATCTGTTAACTCTGGTTACAGATCTTGAGTAACACTGCGTGCATTTTAGCTTCCTTTTGATCAGTTGGTCACATTAAATGGTTAGGTTTTAGTATTCTTTAAAGGGAAATAAGAGAACTCACAAAAGGGAAATAAATTCTGGGGGTTTATGAGAACATAATTTCTTAAGGTTGGTGGAATGTAGCCAAATAAATAAACATCATAAGAAAGTGCAGAACTGCATGACAAGGTCTTACTAACTATACAGCTGACTTGCATTGTACGGTGCAGACTGAAGGTGGAGGAATAGGCAAAGTGCTAACCTCCAGGTAGCTTTTACATCTTAATTTATTCTCATTACTTTTTACAAATTTATTCTGACAACCTTTTCCTTCATGGGTGACATTTGCAGTCTTCAGATAGAGTTACATAGACCTGTTGCTGTTAATTGGGATTGCATTATTCCTACAAGTGTCTGTCTGCCTCTTGCAATTTTCAGGCCTTGATTCCGTTAATAATCTTAAAAATACTGGTATTTGCTCTTTGTGGCTTATTGGTCTCAGCATAATGATTTCCATTTGAAGATGATGACAGTCATGTGCTATTATGTAGTTATTGAAAAATCTGGAGGGGAGAGATTCAGGAATATATTCATCATTAAAAACAGAGTGTTCTTGCTAAACACTCTGTAGTACAAAGTATTGTACAGTATCCTCAGAAGCATTTCTTTGTTCATTTTGGCTGTTACGTTACCATGTACCAATATAGCCACGTGCTGCATGGCAAATTAACAATCTTAGTGCCATGGATATAGACCAGTGAAGGACGACAAATGATGTAAGAAGAATAAATCAGGAAAATAAGGTATGAGTATAGGGATGCTGTAGATCATAAAAATTGAGGTGGTGTTCACGTGTTTAAATGCTAAGGAAGAGCTCTGTGCAAGTTCCTGCTGTGTCCTTGGTATCTCAAACATAAGGCACCTGCTGCTTGGGGTACTCATGGGGCTGCCCATGCAGAGGGCTGCTGATTGCATTTGGGAGTAATTGTCAGCATTTGTGAAAGCTGCTCTGGAGGTGTGACCTCAAAGGTGTTCAGAAGAGTAAGGTGGTCTTAAATAGCAGTCATTTGAAAAAATTCTAGGACACTTAAGTCTTTCTCTCTTCACTATTCTTCCCACCAATTTTTAAAATTATTTTTTAAACTTTTCTTGACCCTGGAGCCATCTGCTTAAGCGGTGCAATGACTTGGAACAGTCTTCTGTTTAGGTGTTGGTGATAAGGGGAAAGAAAGGAGGTTGTATTAATGCATAATCACCTTTGTAGGATACAGCCGGTGGGAGACTACATGAGTTTGTGTGGCAGCTGGGAGTGTGTAGGTACTCTGAAGTCAGCCTGCAGTGGTAACAGAAGTTTGCCAACCTCCCTGGAGAAAACATCTCTCTGTCATACAGAAAGTGTGTGGGCTAGGAATGAAATATACTTGGCTCAGGAGGGAAGCAGCTAGTATCTAGGAGGAAATGCCTGATTTTATAGAATCCTCATTTCCAAGGAAAGACTTATTTTGTGGGAACTTTGAGGCCTTGATCACTGGCAGAAGGTGAGTAACTTCATTTTGGAATTAATGGGATCAAAACTAGGGTGTTAAATTCTGCTGGTGCTGCCAAAAGTTCTGAGAGCTGCTTTTAATCCTTTATATATGTGGCCTATAGTGCTGTGTATTTTCTTCAATTTGTTCTTGTTTCCTCTGATCACAAGCCACAGACTATGTGGAAAGTGAGGAAAAGGGTAACCGGTATCTAAGGGGATGGGAAATCTTTGCTGTGACTCTAACAATAGTTGCTTTTTAAGTTTATCTGTATTTCTCCTGTTATATTTGTGGACCAATCTTAAACAGTTCTCAGAGCAGTCATGATTAGAGCTGTGTAATGTAAGCTAATGTGATTGTTAAAAGTCAAATAAGCTTTGAAGCTTCTGTTGAGGCCTGTTTGCCCCTTTAAAACAGGAAATGATCTGGTCTGAACGCTGCTGAAGAACAGGTAGTCTGCTTTGCAGGAATATGTACAACCCTTTTTCATTTTAATGAAACTTCACTAATGTATGGCTGAAGGAAACAAACACAAGTGGGTTAACTCTAGCCAAATGCATGAAATCAAATACAGCAAGTATGATTATTATCCATTGACTGTTGTTTCAAAGTTACTCTTCATTGCCTAAGAAATCTTACAAATTGGAAAATCCATCAGTCTCTTACAAAATAGAATGTTAGTAATACATATAAATAGGAATACAGAATGTATTTCAGTTTCTTGAGTTCTTGTTCCTCTGGGAGCAAAGCTAACAGGGCTTGTGCTAAAAATAAAAAATAATTGCGTGTTAGTGAAAATGTGGTCACAATATATAGGATCTTGGAGCTACAGTTCACTGATAAAGTAAATGCTCTCTCTGGGTTTCTAATTACTAAAGCAAAAACTTTGCTTTCATATAATGTGTGTTGTTCATCCAACATTAAACTCATTTTACTGGTCTGAACTTGTTAAGAATATAGATAATACAACTCTCTACTAGCAATGTTTATTCCAAACAAGGTAGCATACATCCACACCACTCCAGGCTTATGCAGCATCTTCCCATAAACAGCATAAAACTAAGAGCATGAATCCAGTCTAAACATCTTCTCATATATTCTGCCACCTTTGACAGAAATGTGGTGATGGAGGTCCTCACCACATGCAAGTGCAGAGATCCAGCCCTGGTGGTTGTGGAGAGTGGGGACTCTGAAATTAAATAGAGATTCCTAGCCTCTAAACTTTCAGAAGTATTCCTATTATATGTGTGTAAAAGCTAGAACCCTTTAAAAATTATTAAAGGTCCCTGCTAATAAGCTGTCCTACCTGCAGGGCTCTGATGTCAAGTTGCCTGTACAATGTGATGTTCTTGTCCAGCTCATTCATCAAACAAATCTTTCCCTGTCTGAACAATCTGGGGACGCCTTTCAGTTCTCAGAAGAATGAAACATGGTGTAGCTTCTGCATGAATTGGCTTCAGGAGCTTGGGAATTTTCCCAGTGTTCATTGTCATATGACAGATCTGTTTCAAAGCACCAGAATGGAAAGGTACAGATGGTAACTTTTTTGTAGAACTAGTTCATGTGTTGCTTATATCTGCACCAGTGAAGTTAATAAGCTTCAATTAGGCTAAACTTAATAATCTGCTTTTCTAAGACCACCTTTGAAATACAACTTGATTTTTTAATCTTGGACTTTTGTTTAAGAAAATGGAAGCTGTCCATTTCATTAAGATGCACACTCTTAGTAGGCTCCAAACTGAAATTGCTTAAACCCATTTTTCCGTGGCTATAAAGAGATATAAGGTACTATGAAGAAAAAAATATCTGTGAATGTCTTTGTGTATGGATGGGCAATTTGTTCCCAGCAGTATGAGAAACATCTGTAAAAAGGGGCATATTTCACTGACAATGGCAGCATGCCAGGAATATACCACAAATATACATGTTTGTGCCTTGGCTCAGGCACAGCGTATAGTGATGGCAAATCTAGGCACAGTTTAATGCATATTTACAAGAGACCCTACTTTCTCTGGTGTGGTGTAATGAGTACCCAATGTGCAGTTTGTATCTTTGTTAAAAGAGTGCTAGTGGAAGCGGCAAATGAAATGCACATGCTAAAATATTGTAATCTATTCCACAGGGTGCTGTTCTTCAAGGGTTTGGTGATTAGAGGTTTTATTTTCATCCAGCAAATGTTATTTATTCACACAAAAGTCCTGCAGAGAGACTTGAACAGATTGTGTTAGCTCAGGATATGGGGCAGGGGTAGGGTTGTGTCTTCTATGAAAAGACCTATTGCTGAAGTTACATGGAGCATTGGGGAACCTCTTCAGGCTTTGTACCGTAGCTGTGCTTTTGATCATATGCATAAATAGGTCTTCTGCAGAGTGGTTGACTTAATTCAGTCATTTTGATTGATAATTAGAACTGACAAAGAACAGATCAATGCAAATCACAAGGACAAAAACATCTGGGACTCAGTTTAATGTGAATCCCCCAAATCCTCCCTAGTGGTAACCACACCACATGTACAAAACAGAATTCAGAGTTGTTTTTGCAAATGCACAAATTAGAACATCATAAGATACGAAAAATAAGGCTTTAAAATGATAGAAAAGAACTAGTGCAGATGTTGCAGTTCCTTCTTGGTTTAGATCTTGGAAGTTTTCCTGCCTTTCTGTGATAGAGCATGGGTTGTGCAGCGATGCAGTGGGTGGAGTAAAGGCTGGCACGGAGTTTAAGGCACATGGCTGGGTGCGAGCTTCTGCTCTGCAGCTCTCCTGCCTGGCTCTTGGTGTTGTCCAGAGTTGTCTGAGTGTTCTTCTAAAACTTGACAGGCTCAGATGAGCTGCTCTTGGTGGTTGTTTGGTTTGTTTTTTTCTTGATAGAGTCTTAATTTTCAATAGAAGGTTGGGGTTTTTTCTGTTCTCTGTTATGGATTGATGCAATCTCTGGATGAGTTGGGAGCAAACGCTATTTACATTTACAGTTTGAGGTGCGGAACATGTAAATGACTTGACCATGATGACAAAGGCAGCCCAGCAGAGCTAAGAACAGATCCTTTATCTGCATCCTAGACATCTGTGTTCCTTGGAAAGACATTTTTTATGTAATCTTGGACATTTATTTTTTCCTATTCTTTTTTTTTTTTAATCTCATACTGTCTTTCTTGTTTATATGGTAAATGTCTGTCACATCCTTTCTCTGAATGCTATTCAATGGAAGGCTGGTTTCTGTTTACCGGTTTTTTGGCCATCTAGGTATCTGCTAGCCTGCCTACTGTGAAGATACTTGCCTTGTTCTGAACACATGCAATGCCTCTCCTGGGGTAACTGTGAAGAGTCTATTGTGTACACGGTGAATTTGGGTATTTGGTCCTCTGAAAAATGCTAAGTATTTAATGACAAAGGTACTTTTATAATTATTAGTATCAATAACTGATGGAGATGTGCTAAAATAGCCAATCTTTGATTCCAGTGGTATTTGAAATCTTGTTCAACGTGTCATTTCAGAGCATTATCTCTGTTTCGATGTCCCCTTTGCCTTGCATGTTACTGCCCAGGTTTGCAGCTTGGCTTGCTTCTTTTATTTCCATGCCTCCTAAAACATTCTAAAATAGTGTTTGTTTAGGAATAACCAGAGTGCTCCTTATTTTTTTTTTCTTTGGTCTAGCTCATTAGTAAATGCCTTTTATCTTCTTTTGAAAAGCAAAATAAAAAAGGAAAAATTCTGTCCTTAATCTAGAGAAAGCAAGACCACTGATCTAGCGTCAGTTGTCACAGCATAAAAATTAGTCAAGAATAGAACTTTGAGAGACATTGTCCTTAGTTTTGTCACAAACATAAAATAGAATTATCTATTAAAAGTGTGAATTTGTGTCTTGCAGACTTAAAACCGCTGGATACTGCAACAAAATCATGTGTGTTGGTTTTTATTATTAACTCTAGCTTTGAATTAGAATTCCCTATATTACAGCTTGAAGCTAAACTCTGTTTACAAAACAGTATTTACACTTGACTAATTTTGCAGATCAAACTAATTAAATCAATTAAACTGGTGATTAACCAAATGAAGGCTGATTGCAAAAATTAGTGGGTTTATTTTGGAGGACTGGAAGTAAGCTAATTACTGCAGTGATTACTTGAACCTGGAGTACTCTAAATATGGTATAAATTGAAACCTCATAGTGAATTAGACTGGGAATTCATTACAGTGTAAAGCACTGTTAATACTATTCAGGCTTCTACTCCTGTGGGAGAATTTCACTCAGTATTTTGTATACCGATAAACAATCATTTAGGCTGTGTCCTTTTAAATAACACCCAGCAATTTCACACAGTATTTTTTTTCTTGTTGCTGAGTCACAACTCTGTTTTGTGAAAATGTAGTTACTAAAACTGTCAATCAGGTTCCTAAACACAGCATGATGGGAAATGTAGTCCAAGTAAATCTATCTCCGTCATAATGGAACAAAGTGTTCTAGTTTCTTGTGGCTGCTACAGTGTTTTCTGGGTTGATGTCTTAATGTGTGTTTGCCATCTCGGATTGTTCACTTGGTGCACAGAGGAAACGGAGGGTTGGTTTATTTGCCCTGCATATCACTTAACATAGCACAAAATGATTTGTACTAATTCTTATCAGTTGTGTTTCATGTTCGTACTTGGAAATGCAGTTCCATGGAAGCATTTCAGAAAAGGAAACAGATCTGCTAGATTTACTCTCTCATCTTGTTTGCCAATGCAAGCTATTCCCTGTAGTACACTTCCTAGGCTGTTTTGTTCCTCCTTGCGTCACCAATTAACAACAGAATATAAATGTCTACTAAAAATGACCTATGTTATAGAGTTCCTTCAAGCACATCTCCTTGCAAAAGGGTTAATGAAATTGCACAGAATTAAAATAGAAAAACCTCAGAGCTGGAATATTATGCAGATTGTGACTATTGCATATTATATGCAAGTATATATAGGTATGAATATTGCAAACATGCTTTGTTTTTAAGCTCATTTTGTAAGATTTTTTCCTTAGATACCTCATTCAGGGAGGGGTTCAGATTCAGTTCTCATTGCTCCAATGAGTGCAGTCACTCAAGATTTATATTGCATAACAGGCTTTTATTCTGCTTGGTTTTGCTGGTTTGGTTTATTTTCTCACGTGCTTGAGTAAAGCTCTTACTTAGGTAAAACCAAATTTCAGTAGACCAAAATGCAGAACTTAACTTTATAGGCTTTGTTGATAGTTAAATGTACAGCTGTAAACCTACCACTGTAGGCCTCTTGCAGCATTCCCTTCTGAAAGTTTGCTGGTGAAAAGGAAATAGCTATTCTTGTTTGTTTTTAAATTAATTTAAAGCGTAATCATTTTCTGTGTAGTTGCCTATTTGGGAATTGCCCATTTAATATTATTTTTTACGTTGCTAGGTGCATTTTATCAAGAGCAACTTCAGACATGCAAGAAAAGAATCTAAAGCTGTTATAATATGAACAGGTAGAAAGCACTAATGTATCCATTTTGCTGGGCAAAATAGGATTTAGATCAGATCAGCTGGGCAAAATAATGTGAAATGAGATTTACTTACAGGAAAGACGGAGGAAAAGGTGATGGTTAGCCACAGGTGGATGATGGGACAGGAAACTTGGCAGGCCCTTGCAAAGGCTCAGTGTGGACTAGGGGATCAAAGCCAGCAGCAGGAGGGGTTTCAATTGCTCTTTGGCTAGGAGCTGGTGTGTTAAAAGTGGGCAGATGTTGCCACCTGTGTGCAAAGTGCGCTCGAGCTAGTTTCCCTGTACAAAGGCAGGATCTGGCTCTGCATGGAATGTAATGCTCAGCACTTTGTTATCTAAAGACAGTGTAAAATGAGAAGGCGTTAAAGGGAGACAAAACTCAGATGGCTGCAGGGAGAGAACTAGGACCTACAATGGAAGGGATGAGGTGTGTGAACTTAGACAAAAGTCAAAAGTTCTTTCCATGAAGACTGAAGCTTTGATGTGTTCACAAATACTTAGGAGCTATTAGCACTGAGAAAGAAGAATGCTTCCTTGGTGTTGTACTTCAGTAGAGTGAAGTAGCAGAGCGGCCAAACCACGGAGGAGGGAATATCCAGAGAGGCTTCCTCAGCAGAGGACCCCTTGGGCAGTGAGGGAATGTGGGGGCAGGCAGGAGGGCTGTGCAGGCAGCTGCCAGCCTTTCTAGTGGGGGGGCAGAGGGAAGAAGCCAGGGCCTCTGTGCTCCCCGTCGTGCTCTAGCCGTGTTGGAAAACACACCTGGTAGCAAAAACACTGAAAGGATGCGGGAAGTGGGGTTTTTCCCTATAATGTATCAGTTTTAGGGGTTTTATCTGAGTGTGTCCAAGTGTATTTTCTGAGAAAAGGTGTAGGAATGCTAAGAAGCTTCATACCACTATATATAGATAGTTTAAAAAGAAAATTACCTTCTGTTGCAGAGCACTTTCTTTCTTGAGCAGGTTTCTATTCCCATATGAGTCACCTCTCCAGAAACATAGGCAGATATTCCAGTTTGTATGTGAAATTCACATGTAAAATATCTGGTGTCGGGGGTTTTTTTTGTTAGCAAATATCTTCCCTAACTGTCTTTGCAAGCTAGAAATTTTCTTTCTTATAAAGAGGGAGTTTTGTTAGCTTGTTTGTAATGGAATGAAAAATTAATTTAGAAATGGAGATTACTGGCTGAATGCACTAAGGAAGGAAGATACGCATATGAAGTCCAAGGAAATGCCAGTCATGCTTGAACACTACCAGTTCAAATCATTTTCCTTATCCGCTGAGCTCATTAGAAATTCCTTATAAAGCTGCTTAAAGCAGAGCAAACTGTGGCAGTTTGTTCTAATAAAATAACTCAATAGAACTTGTCATTATTTGAATAAATATGAGTGACTCTCAAATTAATTTTTTCTGATGCAGTTTTTTTGGAACCTAAATTCTGCAGCCTAAATCTGAAGCAAGTTCACCAGACTTGAGTAGACGTGACTGAGATAAGTTTGCTCCACAACGTCATTTTTCAACTGTGCTCCAATATTTAATGCTAAAGCAGAAGCAGAATATCATCGTGGCAGTTTCAAATGGTTATTATTCATTTATATTGTGTTACTACCACCCAGAGTGCTCCTCTAGATTGTACATATGTGGGATTTCTACAAGAGCTTAGAAGACAAGCATATGAAAAGACAGGAAGCTCAAGGAAAGCATTCATTAACCAACACGACAAAGGCCTATGAAGTAGTTCCAGTAACCCTGCCTAGAGTAAAATTGGTTAAGAAAGAGGTATGCATGCTCTTAATAAATCCATCATGTAAAAAATGCATTATTTTTCTCAAGGAGATAGCAATATTATTCAAAACGTGCTAAAGTGGGCAGGATATCCCAGGAGTAATTGTGAATTATTAGGTCATAGGGACCTCATTGCAAACTATTTGCAAAACTTAATTGGTGTAATAAATAAAATATGCATGCAAATTAGACTACTTTCTGAATTAAAGGAATCTGTTATCCAGCATGGCAAAGATTCATCCTAATTTAATAGTGGTTTTATATACAGTTTGACATAGCCATGTTTTATATTTGTCCTGAAGAAAACAGATGGTATGTAACTAAACCTGAACCAGCCAACTAGTGGCATCTGATAAATTTCAGTGTGTGGTGCCGGGTGTCACTGGCAGGTTGACACTGGATTCTGGCAAGAGTGTAAGGGTACCTTATTTAATTTAGTACAGAGAAGAACGTGGTTAAGCAAGGTGACAAAATGAACAGTGCTATTTGCTCTATTCTGTCTGAAAAGACTCCTTCAGTACTGAGGCTAAAAATATTAATAGCTTTGAAAGTTCTGTTCCAAACCTTGTTATTTATTGATTTATTTGCTATTCATCTTAGAATTCTAGTAGTGGAAAGAAGAGTGCTAATGAGTGTAGCTGATTTCATTACCCTAGATATAAAACAGGGAGTATGTAGTCATGTAATGACTTTGTATCCTAAAGCAAAATCTGAAAGAATCAAAGGGAAGAATCTCTTAGAACAAATATAAATAGACAGATACGAATAAATAGTTAACATTCTCTGTCTAATATCATTGCTAGACTCAATAACACTGTCTCATCATCAACCCCAAATCAAGTATTACATCTGCTTTTTTAAAGCAGTTGATTGAATGAATACAAATGTCTTGCTGTTGTCACTTGGGATAGCACTTGATATATCCCATTTTCTAGACTCTAATTATTCCATTTGTAGACATGAATGCCATTTAGATGTAAGCTAATTCAGCATGGTAACTCAATTAGATTTGTACTGACTAGGATTTATGAAACATCAATGGATTCTTGGTGAGACCAATGGGACTACTGGATATTTATCCCTAAGTCTTACTGATACTGCCTCTCAGGAGCTCAATTAAACATGCCAGCGATGAGAATGTTTTGTAGCAGTAGTCTTTCACAATTAGACTAAGATTTTTGTAAAGGATACCTCATGTAAAGCAGGGCATCATGTATTATGCAATACAAAGTTCTCATCTTACTAGCTCATGATGTTGAAGGGTAAAAGAAATTCCCTTTTTTGCTTTGTTAGTGTAATTATAAAAAACAGAACTCAAGACTAAGTTCATATAAAACATGAAAATTCTGTTTTACTGATGGAAAAATGTAAAAATAGTGTTATGTATTTATAAAATAACGTATTCATTAGTATCTGCATCTTGCAGGCTGCACACGGATTTCTGTAGTAATGTAGATCCCTTTGGAAACAAGGAGTTGCTTGTGTGGGTTTAGAGGTCTCATTGCACTTGGCCGTGGGATCTTTTGTTTGTTCCTTTTTTGGGAACTAAGCAGGAACACTCACTGAAATTGCAGGTTGTAAACATGACAAGAGACTGCGTGACTGAATCTGCATTCTTTGTCATCAGGTGTTTCAACGTCAGAGTTGATGGAGTCTTGCCTTCATCTGATCTTAAAAGAAAAAAAATACTTGTAGAGTAATTAAAACATCCTGTCAAAATGGCCCAAATTTCCAGTGTTTGATTATTGAATCCTGACAACAAAATGCTGTGCAGTTAGTCATTTAGCAGAAACTCCGTAGACAATCTGAATCAAAGAGCAACAGGCATTTCACTTCTAATCTGTTACTAATCATACAACTACCTTTCCACAAAGCCTCGATTCCTTCAGTGTGCCTTGCCAATCAAATAACCAGTCTTCCCGTGTGCTGCAAACGTCTCCTAATGAAATATAGGGAATCTGCAATCAGTAGAGCAGTGGCACAGGGAAAAACCTCAATAAATGAACAATGAATATCCTCTGTTCCTAGTTCATTCCGAGTAAACACCAGGGCTTGAAAACTTAGGTGGAGAAACATAAGTAGGTCTGAGTGATTCATTACTGTTTCTATCAGTGGAAACATACGTTTTCAACCATAGAGATACAGTATGTATCTCTTACACTGCTGTTTTTCTGCTTTAAAAAAGGAGGAATTTTTTTTAAATTTTGAAACTCGACCTTTAGTAAGGTTTTGATTAAACTTTTTTTTTTTTTAGCCAGAAGCTGACAAATTTCTCATTCCTTTTAAATAATTTGGAGGGGGAAGGGGGGAGAGAAGACCCCAAACCCACCAAATAACAAACCAACCCTTGTTGTTTCTAGTTAGATCTGAAGTTTGCAGTTTCAAAAAGTACTTCTTACACACTGAACAGTATGACATTTCTTGACATTTCTCCCTAATCTTTCCTCATCAATAATATTCCTCATGATTGTTTGTACAGCTTATGAGCTATGATTAAAGCTGGAGTGAAAGTGGAGCAAATGCAATGTTTTGCTAACAATCCAGTTCCCCGATACATTTGGGACTGATCACAGCTGCTGGTGTCCAGCAGAGAGAAGGAGCTGCCATTTCTTAGGCCTTGGTGCAGGTACTATGCTGAACATAAGCAGCTTAGTAGGTTCTGCAAAGTGCCTTTGAGCGTCTCCCTTTGCTTGGGAAGCGGTGCAGTGGCCCTTGCAGTGATGCATCCATCTGCCAACCAGTTCTGTATTTCCTGTGTGACTGTCTTTTTTAAAGTGTTTTGCAACAGAGAGGCGTGACTTTGGCCCAGTCTTAATATCAAGAAAAACAATTATTTCTTACAGGGTAGTGCAGCATCTAAACCTGATTTTTCCGTCTGCAGTCCTGAACATAGCCACAGAAGTTTGTTTGGTTTGTACCATGCTTGTTGTAGTTTCAGAGCAAGTAGGATAAACTGAACATGGAGTCAGAGCTGTGGATCACTTTGCCTTTGTGAGACTCCAGTTCAATAGGCAACAAATTCTGTACAGGGTTTGGTGTTTTGGTCCTGTCTTCAGCATCAATCTCCTTGTATGAAACAGCAAGTGTTCTGTAAGGCACTTTCCAGGTTCTGTTGAGATACCTGGGCATTTGAGCTCCTCCTGTAGTTTATTCAGCTTAGTAATTTGTTGAATTAGCTTTGTATTGAATTCAGGCTTGAAGTAATTTTTAAAAAATATGCCTTTTTTAACCCTTTGTGACTCCACTGAGAATTCAGGATGACTTTAGAGTAATTCTGATTTCCTTTTGTTCTTACTAGTTCCTCGAAAGAACCTCTGATAACCTGATTTTGAATGGCTCTTTTTGGATGAGACTGAGTATTAGATACTGGTGTGCAACCATTGGCACTGATGTGTCTGGCTCAATCTCATCACCATTTGGGAAGATACTATTCAGTTTTTCTTTTGAGAAAGTAATGCGATTTCTGGATATTACAGATGCAAATGGGTTGGGTGTTAGCAGGTTTCCAGGTAGGACATTTGCAGTAACTCCACACCTAAACTTGGATAATCAAGTTTTCCCTAGATGGGGCAACTCTCTAAATAAGATAATTTGAACAACCAGCTAGGACTTTGGCATCACTGGACATGGAGCTATTGGAAATGGTGGTTATAATATTCTGAGAAGTTATTACTTCTTCCCCTTAAGATGTAGCAAGCTTCTGAAATTCAGCTTTACCAGAGGCTGAGGTAAGCAGAGAAGAAGAGGCTGTCAGAGAGTATTAATTTATCCTCACAGAGGACCCAGATCCTGGCAGAAGAGGAGTTTGGGACGTACTGTGCCTTCCACACTGTTTTGGAGGGTGAGGAAGTGAACTGCTGTGAGATTGGGATGCCTCTGTTACCAAGTGGGGGGAATGGGCAGTGACACCTGAGGTTGGTGTATTTGGGGTTAAAAGTCTTGGCAGTTCTGCTTGGAGGGATGGACTGTAGTTATTGTAAATGCAGACTCAAAAGCTTCACCAGCTACCTCTACGCTGCGCAGCTAGCAAAACTGGACAGGCTAAATGTAGGCTTGTGCATGACCAAAAATACAAATATGCGCTTACAGTTTTGTTCTGACCAGTGTTGTGGCTTAGCCCCAGTAGACAGACGCTTGCTGCCCTCCAGCAATGTGGAGGAGATAATTGGAAGGGCATAAGTGAGAAGACTTGTGGGTTCACTATAAAGACAGTTTAATAGGTAAAGGAAAAGCTGTGCATGCAGGCAAAGCAAAATAAGGAAGTCATTCACTGCTTCCCATGGGCAGGCAGGTGTTTAGCTGTTTCCAGGAAAGGAGAGCTCCATCACACAACTGTTATCTGGGAAGACAGACACCATCACTCTGGAAGTCCCAACTACCTCCTCCTTTCCCCTAGCTTTTCCTTCTGCGCATGATGTTCTGTGGTCTGGAATATGCCTTTGGTCAGCTGAGCTCAGCTGTCCTGGCTGTGTCCCCTCCCAGCCTCTTGCCCACCCCCAGCCTACTCACTGGAGACAGTGGGAAACAGCGAGAGCTTTGAGGCTGTGTAAGCACTAAAATGTTGATACTGTTCTGGTCGCAAATCCAAACTAGCGCCATATAGGCTGTTATGAAGAAAATTAACTCTATTCCAGCCCGAACCAGTACAACTGAGATGCGGAGATATGGTCGGTGCTGTCCTGCTTTGTTAGAGTCCTTTTGCATTGCCCATTGCTTATGGCTGAGAAACTTATGGAGGAAATTATTCTTGATAAGGCTCACACATATGGTGACAAGCCCCAGCATAGCTTCAGAAATACTATCTACTTGACTTCTGCTTAACAGCAGAACAGAGGCTTAAAATGAAATCTGTATTAAGCCCATGGGCTTGTACTGAATGCACTCAGTTTTGCTGAGCAGTGGAGGAAAATCAGCACAGGGATTTTTGCCTAAAAATTTTCATTTTAATATGTGGCTGATATTCTTCATGCAGATAGGACATTGCCTCATCAGCGTGCATTGGTAGAGTAGTCCAGGCATCTCCAGAATTACTTACATATGTTACAAAACTAAACAAATTTGGCAGCATGCTGAGTCAGAACTCTGTAGGCTTTTGCAGACTTGGTGTCCAGGATGATGAAGCAATATTTAGGCATTGCAGTGTACATTGAATTAGGAACTGATAGGTCACACTAATCTATCAGCTGTGAAATTACACTGAATTTTGTGCTAAAAAGCCATCTCACTTTTTGAGACTATTTTGTGCATATGTGCATACGTTAAATTTGAGTCTGTAAATTCCTAAAAAAAGCTGTTCACAAGTTTTCAAGTATGGTTGTTCCCTCCCACCCTCTTATGCTTTTTATGACACGATCAAAGTTGACCTTAGGGTCCCTTCGATGAAAATTGATTTCTTGTTCCAAGCACTCTTGGGCTCACTGACTTGGAGCCCTTATTCCAGATCAGTCAGAACACTGTAGCTGCTGGTGGTTAGCAAAGTGCTAACTTATGAAAGTTATGGAGATTTGTGCATCAAAACCGCTGGTTAGAGACTAGCTTCCAATTTAATAAACATCCTTCTACTAAAATATTTTCAGCCTTTCTTATTGAATTGTTGTTGAAAAGAAATACAATAAACTAATTATTCACTTGCCAAAGTTGTTAGTGGATTGTATCTGCTATCTTGATTCTTGCTGTTGCTTTCATATAGGATCAGGCCAGTATCTTCTCACACTGGGAGAACTCATCATGGCTCCACATCTAAGAATGAATTAACTATGAAATTAAGAATAGATTTCAGTTACAGGTTGGGTTGGGTTTTTTTTTGGTGCAAAATAAATTATTGCTAATCTTAGTGCAGGATAGTAAACTTCTGGTAAATGTTCAATGTGTTGGAAGATACTTTTGTGGAAATGTTTTCTTGAAAAGTGTATTTTTTTTTTTTAATTGAAGGTATGCTTGGGAGAAGAGAGCTCTAATTAAAAAACAAACAAAACCCTAAACCTTGTCAAAGCGTAATATTTAAGTTTTCTTATTTGAAAATACTTCCTTTACTCATGTAAACAAAATATAAGCTGGAGAATGAAGCATTCCTTTTTACGTTAATTAAGCAAAACACGTTGAGCCAAACCTGTTTAAAAAAAAAAATTCACAGGAACATTTGAAAACATATGTATAGATGGGACTACTGGAGAGAGTCCAGCTGAGGGCTGCAAAGATGCTGAGGGGACTGGAGCGTCTCTCTGATGAGGAAAGGCTGAGAGCCCTGAGGCTATTTAGCCTGGAGAAGGGAAGACTGAGAGGGGATCTTATCCGTGCTTATCAGTATCTGAAGGTTGGGGTCAAAAGGATGGGGCCAGACTCTTTTGCAGTGATGCCCAGTGATAGGACAAGGGGAGATGGGCACACACAGAAAGTTCCACCTAAACATAAAGAAAAACTTATTTCCTGTGAGGGTGACAGAGCCCTTGAACAGGCTGCCCAGAGAGGTTGTGGAGTCTCCTTCTCTAGAAACTTTCAGAACTTGCCTACATGGATTCTGTATAACTTGCTCTAGGTGAACCTCTTCTGGCAGGGGGGTTGGACTAGATGATGCCCAGAAGTCCTTTCCAACCCTTACCATTCTGCAGTTCTGTGATTTTGTTCCTGTTAGGAATGAGCATATGCTTAAAACTTTGGACCATAATCCCAAAGTAGAAAGGGCATGTTTTTCCCTGTTTACTAAAGTCTGAATTATTACAGTTCCAAACTCAAACCGTAGGTTCAAAGCCTCACGTGGAACCAGCTATATTTGCTGACATACTTGGTGTGCTAGTGCCAAGCACCTGAGTTGAGTTTACCTCTCAGTGCTTTTACCAGGGTATACTACAATAATAGCTAAAATAAGCATTGTCAGGAGCTGTGGCTTGGATTAACCAGCTCAGGGCTTTTCAGATGTGGCTCAAGTCTTTTTCCAGTTAGATGCTGCAGAAATGTTGTCATCTTATGACCTGGGATGGGGGGCAAGTACTGGCAAATTTCAACAGTACCGTCTCAAGGCACTATTTCTGTTGGCAAACTCAGCAAAGAGGCCGTTCTCCAAGGCTTGGAAACCTGAGTGATTGTGCATGGTTCAAGACGGGCTTTAAAGACGTATCTCTGTGCCTGTGCTTTCTATCACAGGGAGAGCCACTGGAGCCTACACCTGAGCTTCAGGAATGCAAGATGGGAGCTTCTTGGAATTTTACTGTCTCTTAATAAAAGGTGCACTTTCTGAGGGAAACAGGGAAAAAGAAGGAATGGATAAACCAAGCAATCCTTAGCCCTCTTTGTGTCCTGTTCCCAAGGGAGCTTTTGCTTCCTAGCCTCCCTCAGTCCCTTCCTTGGATTCCAATTCACTTCACATCTCTTTCATTTCCATGTCTAATGGGGATTACCCTCATTCTTCTACTCAGCATCTATCAATTTTATCACCTTAAGGAGCTCTCTCATTCAAACACAGTAATTCCAAAAACTGACCTCAAGTTTCCACTAATAGTTATTTAGTCACACTGATTGCTTTGTACATACACAATCAGAGCATTTGCACAAATTTAATTCATTCTAGAATTGGGATTGGAATAACACCAAGAGCTTGTCAGGTCGTCTGTCTTTTCTCCTAAGTCTGGATCAGCAATACAGAAGTCATTCCTGACTGATTTTTGTCCACACTGTTCTTAAACTTAGATAATTAAGATGCACAACATATTCCAGTGCTAATGCTAATTAGCACTCCTGCTGAAGTACATTACTACTTTTTCTTCTTACCGCCATCATGGATGTGAAGAAAAATAATTTCCTTAGCAGCAGCCTTTATTTCTCTTGTATGAGAAACCCTTTCTACAGGACAAACACAACCTCAGTTTTCTCTAATGAGACTTGCTCGCTCTCATGTCATATGTTCTCTCTGGTTGTCTTCCTCTGGGCTTATCTCCATTTAGTCTGCATCTTCCTTATCTGGCAAGATTACTTTGAATTCCATTCTTATCCTTGAAAATATTCATAATCCTTGCCATAGATATGCAGACATACTGTCTTCTGGCCTTCAGGTCAGTAGTGAAAGTACCAGTCAATACTAATGCAGGATCAAACCATGCAGAACATAATCTAACAACTTTCCAGTTTGAGTTCACACTCTAATGGATATTTTTTGTATTTCCTTGGTGGGAATGCCATGAGATAATGTACCTTATCAGAGTCAAGACTTAAGACATCCACTAGCCTTCCCTCTACCCACAACACCGATTATCCTGTTGCAGAAGTATGTTAGATCTGTGAAAACCAAATCATGTCAAATTAGTGTTACCATTATTCTGTTATCTTCTGGTGCTTATCTGTTGCCTTATTTCTTATGCAGTAAAATGAGGCACACTGGTTTATAATTCCCAGCTCCATCCTTTATAATGCAGTAGCTACAGGTGCTCACTTGCTCTCCTTTAAGGTAACTTTAGACTTTGGGGTAGTTTCTAAGGTTCCATGAACTTTTTTTTTTTTTTTAATGCTGTTTGCATTTGAAGACAAGTCAGCACTGATGTTAGCCATTGTCAGTAATTTACTGGAAAAATGCGGGCTGGGAATTGTTAAATGGGTGTAGTGATATAGCGAAGAGGTCTGTCAGTAAATTTCCTAAACTGAAAATGAACATTAGGTGGGCAACAGCAGCTGTATCAAGGAGGCATAGGGGGCAGCGAATAGAAACTAGTGGTATGGTGTGGCAGCATAACCTGTAGAGCAAGGGGAGTAAAAATAAATGTAAAATGCCAACAGACCTGAAAGAAGACAATACATTAACTTAACCTGGCAGACAATTTGTTTATAGTGTAAGATAGTGGGTATTATTTAATAGAGCTGGCTTTTGGCCACGTTCTAACAGACAAACCCTGTTTTCCTTCCTGCAAATCTTATTCTGGTAGAATTTAAGGATTTTGGATGTTTTATTTTAGGATTCCTAAATGTCTTTATATCCAGCTAGGACAACAGTGTAACTCAGACTGGGTTCTGGACATCTAGCAAGTACACATAGGTCTGGTGTGTCCACTGCATGAGATCCACCATACATTGCCTCATTCATGCCCTGCATTACACCTTCTGCAGTGGGGACATAACACCCCTTACTGCCTAGATACAGGTCATCCCAGTAGACAAGTGGGTCTGATGTACTTTGTAAGTCCGATATATCCAATTTTGCCGTGCATGCTCACACAATATATGAGCTCATGCACCTGCCTGAAAAATTCCTGGTCAAAGCGTTGGAGGCCTATGCTTTCTGTCATATGCTGCCTGGTGGCTAACTTCGGAGGGAAGAATGCCATCTGGGTAGTCATCTATAGGCCCTGCAATAACACCCTGTCATCCCCTCCCTGCCCTGCTTTGAAGTTCTGATTAGAACAAGCTCTGCATAGCTTGTCATTAAGCATCAAAGCCTGCATGCTGCTGTTACAGCTTGTGTGATGTTGTGTTACTGCTGGTGATACTCAGAGTAGCTCAGCTCGACTTGTGCTTTTCTGACTGCTAGCATCAAATTCTAGTTCAGCATCCTCACAACTGCATCAAGATGTGTCAGTATGGGCCCTATATCTGTGGCCCTTAAACTGATACTTTGATCCTTAACCTGAGAACAGTTCAGGTGGCTGCTGTCCTGTATACCAGATACTGTCCTTTAAGCAGCACAAATAGCGCAATGAAAGGAAAATGCTTCTAGGAACAGGGAGGAGGGAAGAAAGAGAAAGGAGGATGTCTCCTCACCTGCTGCATACAGTGATACCAAGTTATCTGGAAAAGTTTCTTCAATTGCTGTTCACTCTGCAAGCCAGGCCCACCCCTGCATCGCTCACAGTTTCAGGTGATTGTTGCTCCAATGAGGTGTTTCATGCCTGGAATTATTTCTTTGATGGAAGAAATAAGAGTGCAGGACCAGGAACAGATGGCTGATAACGACATCTTAATTCTAGAGAGAATGAAAGTGGTATTTCATTATGGAGTGGTATATTTAAATTGCCTTCAGGTGTTAGTTTAAGAGAGCAGAGGAAAAAAGCAAAGTTAAAAAGATTTTTAAGATTTAGTAAAAGGGATAGAGTGGTACAAATCAGGTCTAGTAATAATGCCCTACAAACCTGTCAGATTGTAGTAATGTGACAAGCGCTAGCTAAAGGGAATGATTGCCCCGTGTATGGTGATGGACTTGTTTCACTTTGATGAATCCACTAGTTTGAATTATTCGCAAAATGAAATGTTTGCCCAGATTCAGAATTTCCAAATGCCCCTTTAGGATAAAAGGACATGCATTATGTCTTTTTAGTAATTTGAGAATCAATTTCATGCTATGCAAAATGTTCTCTCTTTAAAGTGCTAACATAAATTTTAAAACAAATTCATAGTGCAATCGAGTTTGGTGACTAATAAGCTTCATTTAAATAATTTCTTCTTTCTTGCTAAACTTTCCTACAAACTGGACTTTTTTAAATAAACATGTAATCCTAATCAGTTTATTCTGTGACTTTCAGTAGGCAGAATCCTGGCTGATATAAATGCTGACATAAATGAGGATTAATCAGGCTGATTCCTCTATAAATTTATGGTATTTGTGTACAAGAGATTGGAAAATTATCTATTCAAAGACCTGTGTCATACAGAAAGCCACACACTGATATGCTTCTCTCTGTGAAAGATGTCATTGTAGTGCTGTTATTTTTCTTATATATGTAATCTAAGTTGTATAAAAGATGAACAGAGATCTGTACACAAACACTTTCAATCTGTTTATATGCATTTGAGGAAAAGCTCTCTTAGATTTCTTAAAAACACACAAATTAATATTGCTTACTTTTCAGCAGGGGTAAATTAGGGTCTTGGAGACCTTCTTAGAATAGTCTGGAGTTAAATAATATTGCATGTTTTTCATTTTACTATGATGAATGCAAAGCTATTAAACAACCTTTTAAAGAGTTGGTGTAATTATCTGTAAACAGTAATGTTACAAAAAAAGGTCAAGTTGTCCTGCCATTGGAAGTTTATAGATATAAACTGGATTTATGTTCCCCTAAAACGGGCACCAACTAACTAGATTAATTCTACACAACTAAACCAACTGTAGTAATATTTAGAAACAATAAAATGATACCAATTAAAGCAATTTTATTTTTTGTGTCATATTGATTAATGGTGCACTAAAATTAACCAAAGACCTTAAAATCAGAATGGTTGCAGGAAGGCATCCACATCTCAGCATTATTACCAACAAGAAGGAGCAGTTAAGGGAGATGGCCCTGCAATAGTATGAATATTTAATTAATAATTAGTCATGTAATTTCTCCTCAGGAATTATTATCCCTCAAACTGGTTTGTGAATTTAATTATTAGCAGCCTTTTTGTTTCCATGTCCCCTCATTACTGTCAGGATTGATGTAACATAAACTTCATTAAAAATTAAAGCAAGAGTCTTAATTACAAGGCTACCCTGACTGAAGTCAGAATTAGCCAAGTCAGTGATGTGCAAATGAGTGCATTATTTAAGAAACATGCTGGAAGTAGTTATGCTAATGTGGAAGGTTCACAGTAGCAGACCTTTTCACTTGCAGTTGCATATTCATTAAATGCACTATGCAAATTTAATGTAGCAGCCTTAGTAATGCGTTGTTAATTTATTCAGATTTATTGAGTAGGACTTTAAAAAAAAAGTACAAATTTAATTACTCTATCTGCTAGAATGATATTAGGAGAGATAGTGGAGGTTTAAAATGTGTTGATCCGGATTACTGCAGTTTGATGGAGGATGTAGTATCAAAGGACACAATTTTGATAACTAGGCTTGAAAGAATATTTGATTTACTTATGGAATGACCTAAGAAATCACTAAAATTGTACATGCTACTTCCCAATAGGAAAGTAAAAAAAAAAAAAAAAGTCTCCGTCGTATTAACTTAAGAGCTAAAGCAGTGCTGAGTCCACAGTCTAATGGATGTAATGATTCTACTGAGACCAGTAAAGGTTATGTATGGAGATCTATGGGAAGCAAACTGTCTTTGTGGAAAGTTCACTGGTTGTTACATGTTCCTTTGTGATGCTGCTGATCATCGAGTTTCACAACAGGAATCCTGTTGCTTTATAACAATAGTGGCAGCATAAGGTAATTTGTTAGCAGTGGCTGATGCAACGTTTAAATTTCTGTTTCTCTTTTTACTTTATGGTTTTAAAAAAACCCAACAAAACCAATGTAAACTTACTATCGCGAAATAATTCTTAACTGGCACGTTTTTTTTTTTCCCTTATGAAGGCTATACATATGGGGGCAAACCCAATATGATTGCGTTGTGGTATTCACTTGGAAACCTATTCCAAATAATTTATACTGTTGTGGAGAGACTCATGCCAGCAAGTGTAACAGAAAAGCAGAGCTAGAACAATTAATTTCCAAATGTCTTTGCTTTTCCCCCTTGTAACACTTCCCATATTTCTCTGTATTTACCACCTGATGTGTGGTTTCAGAAAATAATTGCTGCAAGTGTGTCTTGTGCATTTTCAGTAATCAGCCTCATAGGTGAGTATCCGTAAAAGCTCAGATCATTTGTAGACCTTTGTATGGGCTGAAGTCTGGACTGCTTAGCTGGGCAATCAAAGCATGAAGGACGCACTCCTTCCCGGTGTGATTAATCCTTGCAGATTTTCTTCTACATAGGATGGTGAGTTTTGCTCACTACTGGATTACATAAGCACCAGCAGGGTGCACATTAGGTGGCTAGCTTGATACTTGCTAGGTAAGTGACTTCTATTCCCTTGAACAGGTATGATCCAGCCTCCCTTGTAAGAAAACGGCCAACAGTGCATGTTTCTGTCATTTAAAAACTTACAGCTTCTCTGTCTGTGGGTACCGGAATCTTCAGGTCAAGGTGTTAGTCTGTGGTAGGCACAGGCAATTCTGCATTAGGAAGCCTCTGCTAAAAGTAATCTGAGAAATTCGTGCTTGCTTACTCTTGCCTCTTGGTCCTGCTATGGTGAGGCTGCTATCTGCTCTGTTCTCTGAACCACATTGCAGAAATTAACTGCACTGTTCACTTTGCTTTTAAATCACTTGAAATTGACTGCTGTTTAATAACAACGATATTTTTTGTGTGGGTGTAGTTGCAGTTTACAAGCAGTGGAATGGACAAAACTGAGACTATAATTTGATGTGCATTCTTAAATCTGCACGGTACATCTTACCAAACAAGAAACCAAACCAGTCCCCGACACCTTCTTCATCTTCACACCTTCCCTGTGTATTACTGGTATAGGCATTTCTGTAAACAACACCAGGGACCTTTCTTTTTGGGTGAGGGAGTTATTGTCAGCCAAACCTTCTTCTGATCCAGCTAACAAATGCTCTTGTGCTGGGATATCAGCTGGAAACACAAGTTTACTGTTGAAATGGAGACAAGAGGCTACTCTTTCTGTTACACTGCCACCTTCAGTGTATGCTCTAGTGCAGTCTAAGAGCGTCAGTGGCCACTGGGACAAGGGATGGGAACAAGTGGTTGGAGGCAGAAAATCAGCAGGGTCCTTTTGTGGTGACTATCCTGTCAAACACAAGTGCAGCTACAGCTTCTCTGCCTATGTCTTAAGCTCTTTTCACTGCTAAATATTATAAATCAGACTCTCTGTCCATGTTTTTTAATCCATGCTGGGATTTCAGTTTTTGCTAGGTAGCTTGAAGAACCTGGAAAAATCTGTCAGTCTGTCTCCCTTGCTCTCCTTGTAAACAATTGGATCTGTCAGGTATGGGTAAGAAGCTGACCTGTGGGTAAGAAGCCTAACCTATCAGTCTTTATTTTCCCTTTGTGCAGCAAAATCCTTTCAGGTAAACTCTTTTGCTCTACAAATTAGCTACCTTATGACTACTACACGAAAAGGATATATAGAAAAGTATTTGCGTCCCCTGATGTCAGGTGTCTTGCTTTGAAATTCTAAGTGTCTAGCATTGCAGGTAGGTTTACCTCATAGACCTTTGAATTGTTGACAGCATGTATGAACGTACAGCTCGGGCTTTCTTAAAGTGTTCTAAGTAAAATTTACCCTCTTTGCCCAAGGATCTATGCAGCATCCTACACATTACAGGAGTGTTGCTTGCAGGGCATACATGATATTACAAAGCCTTTCATAGGGTGGCCTCTGTATGTCAGAAGAAGTAAGAGGTGTGAGTGTTCTGCAAGGCCATTCCCTGCTCCATACAGAGATTCTCATTTCACACACACTTCACTGGAAATGGCTGTCTTAATAAATTCACGTTCATCCATCTTTTACCTGCTTATCCAGCCATTGGAAAAATTCTTCTGTTAAAAGCATAGGCTGTCTTATTTGAAATAGTTTGCAGCAAAGTCTTAGAGCTGTGCTTTCTTCATGTGGGTGGTGAGATTAAATGATACGCAGTGTATGATTGGAATAGTTGAATGATTAGGCACTTACATCTGTTTAATTAAACAATGAGCTTCAACCTCTGTTTAATTAAGGACTAGCTCATTTCAGCTGTGATCACATGCTGGGAGTTATAACACTTTCGTGATTCAAATCCAAGGATATAAGAGAAATAGGTTGGTCTCCTTTCAATCCTTAATAGCCAGTGGTGTACAGCACAAAGCAAATACATTATTTGCAGGTGAGCAATGTAAGAATTTAGGCATTATCAGGGAAAAGGTATGCTTAAGGTGAGATTTGTGCCAGCGGAAGGAATGTGAAATCATGTGTGTTGGGTGATGGATGAAGTGAAGGCTAAGAAATACCATTCATCAGCCAGCAGTGTATACGAGCTTTACCCCCTGGAAGGTCTTATTGCCTTAACTTTGCATCTTAAGTACTTTGCCCACATTGCTAAAGGCTGAGGGCCTTGCTCTCTTCAATGTAATCCTCAGAAAATGAACCCCACTACAAAAAATGGAAAAAGCTGTGGTTTTTAGAAGGAAAAGGTGGAGCTGAGACACAGAGACTTTTGAGATTTGGAGAATTTTGCCATATCCAATTTACCAGAATTCATGAAGGAATCTGGGAGTGATCTGGTTTCCCATCCTCTGAGGCTGCATGCCAGTTAAGGGACTTCCCTTTCCCTGTCTTTATTTTGAATTTGAGGCACACCAACCATTTTGTGGAATGAAACTCAAACCAGTATTAACAGGTAAAGAAGCAGCAGATGGAGTGCTGTGTAACGCTCTTTCAGTCCTGAACTGTGAGAAGTAAGGAAAAGATTAGTAAGGAAATATAAGAAACATAGGTGGTTTTAGAAATCTGCTGAAGAGGACTCAGAAAAGCCATTCTCATGATCAGACTTAGAAATCTGAGTATTCAGTTCAGGCTAGTAGGCTAGCTGGGGATTCCAACTTCCTTGTGACTTCTTACCTTGGCTGTCCCTAAGGAAAAAGTGCAGAAAGAAGACGTTGCAGTGAGTGTAAATGCCTGTTTCCACGTTAATGGGCATGAGCCCATACTGCAGTATTTGGGGAAACTGGATTAACTTTCAAACAAAGATGGAATTTGTTCACCTTGTATTTATCTTACACATCTGAAGTCCTGATGAGCCACATAAACTGATCGTTCTTCCCAGGTACCATATTAATAACACCAGAATTGCACCATGCTTAAGATTTATTCTGTCCCATGACTGGTCAGACTGGAGAAACCCCTAAACAAGTCCTAACCTGGACACTCCAGGTTTCTAGGGGCTGCTGAGTATCCAAGCTGAAGTACAAGGCAGATAGATGATTAAAAGCCTGCGTATACCTGTCTCTCAGCAGCTGCAATATCCTTTGCTCAAAGCCAGTCTATTCCCTATGCTGTCAGGCTCTGAATCTTGTGGCAGTGCTTGGTACTTCTGCCCTGAAGACAAGGCAGCATTTTGGTAGATGCTGGCGGGGCTTACAGCCTTGTCACAAACATGACAAAATTTAGGCTTACTGTAGCAATGCTCAAAAGTTTAGATTAACTAATGTTGCTGCTATTCAGCTTTGAGTCCACTTACATTTGACATGTTTATTATCAACTATCAAATTCAAGCAAAAGGAGGTAGGAATTTAGTTTGCAAAATATGTAATTATATACCATTTTGATTTTCACAACTGTTTGCTAAGTAATGAGCTTGAATTTTGAAATAAGCAGTTAGTTTACAAGTAGCTCGCTTTTTACTAAGATAAGATACATTTGAAAAAAAACTTCAAAATAAGCAATTTAATATGCATAGGTTTAATTTTGGTAGATTGGGAGGGTCTGCGTGTATATATAATCAACGCAATACTTTCTGGTTGGAAAATGCTAATCAAATGAGAGGTAACAAAATAAGAACCTCAAGAATTTTGGCAGAGAGTCTCATGCTGCATTGTATGTGATGACTGTAACTCATATGGTAAGCTGAAGCATTGCTCGCTGAATGAGATTCTTCAATATCTACCTGCTCCTTTGTCACTCTTCTTGTATATCTGTTGATGCGTGGTATCTGCTACTGGAGATACGGTTTGAGATTATGTTGCTTTTATTCAGGATGATGCTTTCTGTATTTTTTATTTGCTGTAGTTATAGGAGTAACAACTCAGTTGATGTTTACATGTGTAACTTCATGCAGTTACAGCCATTGCTTAGACCATCACCAATTTTAAGAAGGCGATACACTGAGAAAATTACAGTTCTTGGGTTATGACAAGAGCATATTATTGTACTGAGCCGTAAAAAATTTTTAAAAATGTTAAATCCATGTGGCTTTCTTGTTGAACAACCTTGTGGTTTAGTTTCTTCCTGTAAGTTTAAAAGGCCTAGGTTAGCCTGACTCCTGGGCGGGCAGAATAGCTGAAGCCATCCTCTGTGTGAATATCCTATCCCAGTGAATGATGTCTCTGCTTTAATGGGTCTTATTCTTTGTTGCAGATAAAATTAGTTTAATCAAGTTCATGAGTTTAGGCAGCCTCTCATCTTCCTGCCTATTCCTGTTCTCCATCCTCCACCTAGCATATTAACTGGAGGAAAAATTTGTGATCTCATTAGTTTTGCATATTGGTTCACCTAGAACAAATTGAAGCTTAAAAATGTTACTCAACTTTGACCAGTTATGAAAACACTGAAGACTACTCAGGTGTTTCTGAGCCATTTGACAACTCTAGTATCTGACATGCTGTAAAAGCTATGTAAAGAATGGACTCTGTACAGATACCTCTGATCACCAGGATCACCACAGATTGTAAACTGGGCTTCTGGAGGTATTTCTGTGCCGTGCCAAGTCCCACTCAGGCCGTGTTCAGATGTCCTTCCCTCCTGATGCAGTTCCATAATAGCAGGCCAGCATTTGCACGAAGCGGGGCAGCTTCTTCCTTTGCTGGCTTATGACCTGTCTGTACCAAGGAGACTGGTTCTTGTTGTTACTTTCTCTGTTGTATTTTACAGTACTTTCCCAATCTGCATTCTTAGTCCGTTCTTGAATCTTACCGCGGTCGTCATCTGAATTTTTGCCACAGGGAGCTCCAGAGCTTGCCTGTATTGTGTATTAGTGTGGATGATACCCTCCTGCACAGCAGATGTTTACTTCCAGTGCTGTTTTAGCACTGTGCAGCTGGAGGTGCAGTTACCCTGGTTCACAAGCTGCCTTGTATTGTGGAAATGAAGGACATAGTGTTAACTATCATTTTAGATGTTTCTGTTCATTAGCAGTTTGCAGGGAATATGAAGTAACTGCTTCTGCATTTAACTTCTGTGAGGCCTGATTTGAAAAGTTAGGGTCACTTGCAGGCTCTGTGGGCAGGCCTCCACCAAACAACTTGGTAACAAAGGAAGAGGAATATTTCTTTTCTTCATGCCACCATATCAAATTTCTACCTTAAAAAAAAAAGTATGCTTTGTTTGGAAAGATCTGTATTTCCAAGCAATTTCAAGAGTTCAGTTACATCTGCTGAGTCCCCTTTTCTTCACCTTGTACCAAATGGATCCTGGAGGAGGATTCCAAGAGTGTTGCTGCAGGTATCAGCTATATTTTTCATTCCATGGTTAGCCTTTCCCTTCCATACTGACTTTGCGTGTGAAATTCTAACGCAACAGAAAGCCTTGTATAAGTGGAGATGAATCTCCTGATGCAGTTCTTGATAGCACTAGCAAGCTGTGATATTCCAAGATAATGCTGCACCACATGCTTCCTGCTGCTTGAAGCAATTATTTTTCATGTAAGATGCGCTGGTCCTACACAGGGATTTTTACAGGTGTCTTTGTATCCCATGGCAAAAATTTGAGGCCTGGGGCTACTTTTTCTATGTCGTTGTTGCAATTCCAACACAGAGAAGCTATTTTGGGGGCCCCTTCTCTGTCAGGTCTTTGGAATTTACAGTCTGTCTCCCTTGCCCTCTTTGTCAGACACTAAGGCTCTCTTGCCTTAACTGAAGATGATTTGCCATATGGTAAAGTGAGTTTGCTCTCTATTAAATGTTTTTAATTACAACATGTTTACAAAGAGCTCTGTAAATACTTACATATCGGCTGCTGCTAGAAATTAGTTTTATACTAGGTTTTCCTGGGCCTATTCCAAATGATGCTGTTCAGAGAAGTTAAATTACATTTGCTGGCATTCAGAGCTTAATGACAGCATGCCCAGCATGAGGCTGTATGGCATCATGCTTTTCGCACATCCATAAATAAGACTTCAAAAGGATTACTTCAAATGATATAGGTGAGTAAGCTCACAGTGAGGTCTGGCAGGAATGCCTACTCTGGTAGCACTGGTGAAATTACTCGTATGATTTAAAGTCAGAAACTCAGCCAATGTAATTAATTTCAAACTCTGTTGTTTGCACTAGGAATTTTTACACCTTTTTTTTTTTTTTTACTTACCCCATTATGACTTTGGCTCATAAACAGGGTCTGAGTCTGTCAGAGCTTTTTTCAAAGGGCTGCTTACTGCCCTCCATGAAAAGTTTAATTTTGGAGAGAGAATAGTTTCTGCTCTTGGGGAAGCCTGAAATACAAGCACCAGACTTGCAGAAACTGTAGCATTGAATTGCATGTGTAAGTGTTGTGTAAAAGCCTACAAGATATCTTAACTGTGTTATGGATATGAAATGTATGTATGCTAAGTCAGCACAAAGCACCCCAGAAAGGAACTGTGGCACAAAGGAGCCCCATCTGGGAAACTATGTAGTGTGGTGAAGTTCAAGGAATCCTCAGCTGAGTGAAATAGGAGATGAGCTTAGATGATTCATTGGACTTAATATTGTGTAATTATACAGCTGTCAAAATATTTATCATGTATGAATCCTTTGAAAATCTCAAAATATTCTTGGGGGAAAAATGAAAAACTCAAGTTATCTGGGGCAACTTTATCTCTGTAACAAGGAGAGAAGGTTCTATGCAAATTCCTACACCGACCTAGGTGCAGGCATTTAGTATCATCTCTTGCAGGTGTAATCATCTGTCCAAATCAAGGCATGGAAGGAAAACTTGTCCTTAGCAACATCTGAGAATCATACCTGCATTCCCACTTTGTCTTCACTGCCCTGTTTTGAAATGCAAGGAAGACCAAATTCACTGGTATGTGATTCCAGCAGATAAGTTACAATTCGCTAGACCAGTTTGATCATCTGTGTCTGGAGGCTCTGCGTAGGCTATTAACGTGCATGCCTGATTTCCTGAGCGTGCTGGTTTAGCTAGGGACACAGAGCTACCCTGGGCCGCTTGACTGACTGACCCATGGTTAGACTCCTGCAGATATTTCAGAGAGGTTTCCACTTTTCTCTGAATTCGGCTGGCTCCCTGCTTTGCTAACTATCCTGTTACATTGGTTCTACTGTGTGGCGGCTTGTATGAACGCTCAGTGGAGTGCTGAAACCCTCTGGCTGTGCTACACAGTGCGCTCAGAATGGTGGGTGCACAGCACGATGAAGGAATTGACTTCAACCTTGGTTTTCTATTTTGTATCCTCCTCAAAATTGACTCTGTATATTTTTTTGTTCTTCTTTCTCTTCTTGGAGACTTGGTGCTTGATGATTCCTAGAAGAATGTGTTCAGGGAGGAGATAGAGGGATCTGTCTCCTGGAGCTGAGAAACTGGAGTGGTTTTAGCAATGCTTGTGGTTAATAAAAGCCTGGCTCTAGTACCGCAGAATAGGGTGGATGCTAGATAAACCCTCAGAGAAAGGATTTTGGAAAGCAGTGGAAAGAGGAAAAGGCTTCAAGTGCTTATTATTAGCATTGTACTTTACACCTACTGTCATAAAACCAGTGCACCTGTGAAATGGAAAGTCTTGGTTGAATTCTTCTGGTACAGTTAATAAGCATTGGGGAAAAATAAGTAGAAAATAACTATGGGCCTGGGGACTGACATCTAACTAGGATACTTCAGTCTTTGAAATTCAAAGTTTTGGGAAATGCTGCCCTTGGTTTTAGCTAGCCTTTAAGCCATCCTAAGATGCTCCCTGAATATTCTCTAGACACTGCACACATGGAAAATACCGTATGCCTGTTTTTCGTTTCCCTTTTGGGTATCTTGCTAGTTGCTGCTTTACTCAGCAGCACCAGTGTGGGAAGGGCTGTAAGCAGATGTATAAAAGCGCTGCTGGGAACAGGGTTCACCCTGCTTTTGTTGCACAGCTACAAGTGCTGGCAGTATGAAATGGAAAAGTGTGTGAGGAATTTCCTCTGTTCTGGGAACCATTTTGTGTTGCTCCTTTACAGAAGTAGAACTAAAGGGCACTGGGTCCTCTGCAGACTGGCTACAGCTTCTCATTTGCAAATGGGATGTGCTTTCTCTGTCTTATTCTTGGACATGGAACATATTATAATAAAATAGGTAGTATTTAATTAAGTCTTTGGTTGTTGTACCTCGGTAGCTTGGAGAGGTCAGAGCAATGCTGAATGGTTTCAAAAAGCAGTTTTAGGGTAGGATTTCATAGCTGCCATGGGTATTGGGTATAAATGGCTTGGGTAAAGGAGCTAGGGAATGCAGAGATAACCTGTGTGGGAGGAGACTATGAACTGTGACACCATGGTGGCAGTTTATTAGGGAAATTCAGGAGGAAGAAGTTTGGGGAGAAGAATATTCAGAGCCTAATACTTTTCTGGTGTAGGTTACATTAGTTGCACTGGTTAGGGAGAAGCCATGAAGACTTCTGCGACTGGAGGATGTGCATTTGTATCACAAGAGAATATCTTCTTCTGGGCTCTCTGACTGTGAAACATTAGAGCTCTAATGCACCTTGATTCTCCAGCCTCCTTTAAGTTTTAAATGTCTGTCCTTTGGGTATGGTCTTAATAGACTACGGCTTTAGGACCAGTTTCTCTGACTGTTCAAGAAGGGCCCTTGACACTATTCTGACTTAATGCTAGACACATCTGCTGCTACTTGGACAAAATTGACATTGTCTAGAGAGCAAAGCAATCACCTAGTATAGCATTACAGAGCATTTACACTTGAGCCATGTTACCAGGCAGTAAATCTTGACCTTTAGGAGTTCAGAGATTAGATTTCTTTAGTACAAGCGCTCAAGATATTGTTAGGCATTTGTTGCTATTCAAAGCAGATTTCAGGGGTTACCTATGGGTTTAAATCACAGCATCAATCATTTTTGGAAGGTTCTTTTAAAGCTGAGATAGCTTCAAATAAAAACTAGGATTACTTCTACATTTGTTGTTAGTAGCTGGCAAGAAGCAAAGGCGGGGGAGGAAGGGGTTGTGGAGGCATAAGACATTGCTCTAAGTTTCAGTGTTTATTTCCATGTAAACAGTTACATTACAACATTTGGAGGGGACTGGCTTCTTTTCAATGCTGTGAACTGGTGCAATTATTCCAGTGGGATAATAAACTAAAAGTTAAAATAGGATTGAAGACAGGCAGAGTTTAAAAGAAACACATTTTAAAAATAGCAACCTTTCAAATTATCACTGACTTGCAAATAAGTGCAGTACTGATAATTTGTTAATACTGAGAAATGCTTGAAAAGTCATGCTTTTTAATAGCATACAAACAAAGCACTTCAGAACAGGAGGTCAGGAAGATCCTGAACTGGGCCAATGAGCCTACCCTACCATCTGGAATCCTTCCTTCCCATTACAGAAAAGCACTAATGATCAAATTTTGGTAGGTGCATGTAGCATCTAACTGGGAATCTTATCTCCTTTTTCAGTGAGACAGAAGGATCAAAACTCATAAGACATTTTCTCTTTTCTTTCTCCCCTTTGCCCAAACCATTGGAGCAGATCTCAAATCCATATTTCTGTCTTTTTATCCCAAGCTTATTTTTCCAAAATGAAGAGAGTTATGGCCATGGAAGAAGTCCAGGATTTTCATCTAAAGTTTTAAAAAAGTATTACATTTGTGAAATTTAGCTGAAAAACCCAGATACAAAATGAAAGGCTAATGACTGAAAAGCTATACAATAAGATCCTGTTGTAATTGTTACCAAAAGCACATTCTGCATAGTACTGGAGTAAAAATATGGTGGTAATCCTGGAATACCTTTGAAGGAAAATCAGCCAGAAGAGTAAGTGATTTTTCCGCTTTGCCCAGGCCAGTGTTCCAGTGCTGGAACACACTCGAGCCCTCTGGGCATTGTATTAGACAAGGACTGGAGAGCACCTGGAGAGTACCAACAGGGAAACTTCTATCAAGGAAAGGAAGCACGACCGAAGTGATTAACTACCGTGAAAAGTTAATTACAGGGTGCTTTAAAGTCCAAGTCTCCCAGCTCCAAGAGTTTCACTTTTTTGATTTTTTCAATCCTGTAAAGTAAACTAGTAGTGATTTTTGTCTGAGGAAAGGAAGGGAAAGCTTGACAAGCGGGAGGAGCTCAGAAGGGGGCAGAACATTTTGCTTTATTGCTCTTTGAAACCTGTAATTGATATTATGAAACTTCCTGATGAAATACTCTCTTCCATGTCTTCAGAGACCAGAACATCCGAAGTTATTTTGCTAATGTTTCTTTGTAGACAAGCTCCATAATTATCAAGTATAAGTATGTGCTAGAGCTGGCTGCACAACTTGCAGTTGAGCAGTTCCTTTGTCTGTGCAGATAAATGCCATCCTCACAAGTCCTGGGTCTTCTTACCTGGGTCTTCTAGGTGTCCTGGTTTCAGGTGGGAAAGGGTTCGTTTTCTTCCTCATAGCTGGTACAGTGCTGTGTTTTGGATTTAGTATGAGAATAATGTTGATAACACACTGATGTTTTAGGCGTTACCAAGTAGCACTTATCCTAAGTTAAGGATTTTTCAGTTTCCCATGCTCTGCCAGTGAGCAGGTGCAGAAGAAACTGGGAGGGAGCGTGACCCAAACTAGCCAGAGGGATATTCCATACCATAGAGATTGTGCTCAGTATAGAACTGGGGGGAGTTGGCTGGGAGGGGCCGACGGCTGCTCGGGCATCGGTCAGCGGGTGGTGCGCAACTGCCTTGTGCATCGCTTGTCTTTTCTTGTTTGTTTGATTGTTTGTTTTAATTATTTTCATTTTCATTACAAGTATTTTATTTCCATTATTAACAGTTCTTATCTCAACCCACAGGTTATACTTTTTTTCCAGTTCTCCTCCCCATCCCACTGGGGGGTGGGTGGGGAAGGAATGAGCGAGTGTGCGTGATGCTTAGTTGCCAGTTGGGGTTAAAGCATGACACTAGGCATTAAAAACAGCAGATGTAAGCTTCACTGGCTCTCTGGAAGTGTCTAGGTTTCTTTGGACACTTTAAATATCTCACAGGGTCTTAGAGTCTGGTCTTCCACAGTTGGTCTTGCAGCCAAGAAAAAGATTTGGGCTTTGGGAGGTAATTAAAAAAAATTTCCATAAAAGTTCCATAGGAGCATAAAGGGATCTTTGATGATGATGGCCAAGGTAGCTTAAGGTGACTGAGTTATTACCAGTTTACCTCTACTTCTGTTTTTCACATTGGTGAAGATGTCTTGTCTAGATCTAAATATCCCCAATCTGTCTTCTGTAGAACTCTTTTGGCGCTAGTTCTGCATCAATCTTTATCATGCTGCTGTGTCATTCCACTGCTCTGAGCATCTAAGCATGTCACAGTCTATAGTGAGTTTGCAACAGAACAGCTGGGGAAGTGCCATTTCCATTTTCATGGATGAGAAATTGCCTTTTGTTTTCTGTGGTTGGGTTCTCTAAGGTACTGGGATTTAGGCATCTAAATGTGGTTTGAGTGTCTAGGTTAAAATGGAACTCACAGAGGAGTTCTGATACAGAGAGGAAAAGAAGAAAAATCAAAAGCCAAGTGTTCCTCAGGTCTTCAGCTAGCAGCCTACCTTGCCTCAGCATCCTGAGTGAAATCAGATGGATTGGCATATGAAGATTGCTATTTTAAGTAAAAGCACCAGAGGGGTTTGGTACAAAGCCTTGTGTAAAAGTGACACACAGATTCTCAAATGGTTACTGCTTGTTTGAAACTGTATACTCAATTTAGGAAATGCTGTTTTGATGAAGGAAGAAAATACAGGAAAATAATCTAATTGTGAGTGACTATGCTAAACCTCTCTAGAAGTTTTTGTTTTGACTTGTTTCCCTCCCACTTCCTCCCTCAAGGAGACACACAGTTGTTTGTGCTGGAGTGGCACCGCTGCATGGTGTGCAGTGGTTGCTATGGTAATTATTTCTTGTAATGAGTTAGTGTTATAAATGGCTAGGATTTAATGAACAGTTCCCTGAGGAATATCTTGATCAGTTCAGATAGCCTTCTTTGGGCTATGCGTCCCTGTGAGACACACCAGGGTGCTGGGCACTCACACACTGAAGCAGAACCGGGAGAGCTGTGGTGTTTCATCACTCCTGAAATCTCCCACGCTTTTTGCAAGCTAATTCTGTAGAAAACATAAGTAAATGATGCAGAACTTACTAATGAATCAGGCTGGGAATCTGCATGGTTCTGTTTCCCTGTATTGAGGGGGGTGCTCCGTGTGGCGATGTGCAGAGTACAGTACAGATTTGGAGTGGCCATGAGATTTTCAGGCTTACAAAAGCTGAAGGAATACTGGGTTCCGTTGAAAATAGAATGATTCCCTTGTGTATGCACATGCTTTGTACTGTTCTAAAGGATCCATACACCATGCAAAAGCAAGTGATGTCTTAATGTGAGCAATTTGCAAACCTCAAATGAGACCTAAGATGTATACTTTTATCAAAATTTTGTATTTTAGATATTTATAGAAATTCATCAGAATATGTTATTAAAGCAGGCGTCTCTCACAATTTGAATATTTTGAAAAAAGAGGATGGTTCATGTGTCAAATGGAGATAAGGCTCTGCTTATATTTTCATCAGGGCACTCTCTAAAGGTACTTTGTAAGCAAAGATTGGTACATGCTAAAACATAAGTTCCAAACAGCTGCTTCTCTCTGGATACACTAATTTTAGTGGTGTGACCTGGATTGAATCAAAATCTCACTAGCTGCTGAATTTTGTGGTTAGGATTTTTTTCTGATCAGGAGTTGAGACCAACAGGAGTTGAGACATACAAGCTGCAGGAGAAGTGGTGTGTTGTGAGGTGGTGTGAGGCAATGAATAATTTCAGCACAAGTTACAGAACTGCGCTCCAGACTTTCAGAACAGCCCTGCAGGGTGGAAAAACAACAGTAGGATGTGTGGGATGTTCAATGTGTTGTATGTTAATTTACTTGAAATAAAAGTGTCTGGGTCATACTTAATACATTTTTGGTTATTCCACATGCCAAATTTAGGTCTTGAGTTGGTTAATTAGGAAATTTTTTTTTTCTAGACTTAAAAACCTTTCCAGAAGTTATTTATTTTATAGTGAGATTGTTTTAAAATTGACTTTGTCTGAACAGAGGCATTTACATCTCAAGTACTTCAGAGAGACTGTCAAAATCGCTCAAATTCTTCATCCATCTCTCATTCGGCTAATCTCTATGCTGCTTCCCTTTTATCAGATGTACCAAGGGTTCTTTTATAGAGAGCATTGTTTTTCAGACTGTGCTAATGCATCTTTAATCATTCTTCTCCCTCTTTCTTGTGCATTTGCTGTATAATTCTAGGTGGAATTGCCTCTTCAGATTTTTTCCGTCTTGCAGTGGCACATTCAGACTCAAATTGTTGTGCTCAGTAGTGCCATTGTCACATTATAACAAGGAAGATGCTTCATCATGTGTTGTAAAATGAGTTGAAATCTTCAGTAAGGAGCTGAGGGATCATGTTGGAGAAAAACATTCATTTTTATGCACCAAGCCATTACACTGGAAAAGGACGCATTAAAGCTGTCAAAGCATTTTCAATCTAATTTCAGTGTATCTTGCTAACGAGTTGCAGCGCATGAGGTTTCAGTATTCTCACTTACAAAGCTCTAAGATGTAGATGTCTGTAAATGAGCAGTTTATGAAGTCAGGACTATGAGTTTGGCAGTCGCTAACAGCAACCTTTGGTTTTAAAATATTAGTAAATTCGATAATATTATTTGTCCAGTCTAATTAATACAGTCAGGTCAGGCACTGCCTATTTTACTGTTGCTGCTATGTAATTATGAGCTTAGATTTGTCTACATGTTCAAGTAATTCCATAAAAGGTGGCAAAGTAATATAGATTGTCTTGTTGTTAATCAGCAGCTCAACATTGTTTATGTGCTGGTGAAGAAAAGAAAAAGGGATTTAAGTAAAAGGTGGTGAGGGGAGACAAATAGATATATCCAGGAATAGAAAGATTGTATTGATGTACAAAAAGAAAAAAGGTACCCAAGTTCAGCAAGCTGAAAGTTGAATTTGAAAAGTGTGACCATTCGAGTAAAAATTGCCCCATTTCCCCAGTGAAAATATCTGTTTAAATAATCTTATTATGTTTGTTAGTGCAAACGGTTGTGAAGTATTAACACCATCACAACATATCTCTGTGTCTCTGTAAGAACTAGTGAAAGCAGGAAGGCAGAATATCTACTGTTTAAACTTACTGTTCTATGGTATCATGAGTGTATGGTTATGACTTTGCTGTATGAGCAAGTAGGTTACGGTGTTTGCTCACAGTCCTCATGTTCCAATGCTCGGTGGCTGTCAGTGGTTTACACTTGCCTTTAATTGTGGCTTACTGAGGTCATCGTCCAAAGGAAAGGCCTGTTTACCATGAGTGTCGTTATCTTTCTGGAGGCTTGTGCTCTGAAGATTTTCAGAGCCTTTTATAAGCCAAAAAATGGATCAAACCCCTCATTTTAAAATTCACCTAATTCCAAGAATGCCTTTTGCAATGTGAGGAGAACAAGCCTGGTTAGACACACCTGGCTTTTACAATAGTGGTGCATTTTAAAAGGAAGCTGAAACTTTTGCTTTCACCTGTTTTGGTACTCAGGTTGTTGTTTTGTGGGGGGTAAACTTTATTAGTTTCCTAAGTCTCTTAAAGACTCCTTTTAATTTTGAAGGATAAAAGGCACTGTTTAGCTGTGAAATAGCATATAGCATAGGTCATGCCTTGCCATACTACCTGCTGCCTCAGCCCTTCTTGGAGAGACAGCGGTGTGTCCTTCCGGGGTAAAAGGACTTCCTGCAAGGGACAGAAGAAAGCTTTCATGGAAGTTCCTGGGCAGTAGTTATCTGTTCAGTTCCTCAAGTTCTACCAGCCTTCAGCATAAGTAAATGTGCTCGGTGTAGCTTTATGTTAGTGTCTCTCAGGGCTGTCTCTGGAGGCTGATTCCCCATTCTCTTTAGTTCTGGTCTTTCCAGTGAAGCTGCCAGTAATATAGCAAAATGTGAGGCAGGGGGTGTGGGGAAGGGGCAGATGCTCTGTTTTGGAGACTGTCCGCAGCAGAATATACAGACTCCTTCCAACAAATGCTGTGTAGTAAGCCACTGTTCTTCCTCACCAGCTATCAGAGAGCACTTCAGCTCTTTTCCAGGTATTTTTCCTAGGTTATTTTTCTTAAACTCTTTATTTCACCTGATGGTTTTTGGCTTTCCTCATCTGGCAGAATGGGGCCATTTGGAGTATAGATCCTCCTGTGCCTTGCTTGGGATTTTAGTTTGGGTTGTAGGCTCAAACCAATTGGACTGGAATCAACAATTTTGAGTCCTAACCAGGAAGCTGAAATTTTTTCTTGTACTTAAAACCCCAAATTTTTCTCATCCATCCATTTGTTGAACTCCAGTTGAAATGGAGTAAGACTTTGCAATGAAAACCTGAGCCAAGAAAAGAGTTTGGGGAAAAAAACAAAGTGAAATTTCATTTAAGTGCTGAAGGTAATATCCTGAGGGATGTATTCAACTGATCTTGAGGGATGCAGGGTGCTTCTGAGGAGCAGCACTGTAGGTAGAAAAGGAACATGTGGTCACTAGGTTCAAGAAATGAAGAATATCTGCTTTTTAAAGTTGTCCTTAGATATTCGGACAATATTGCTGCAGTATTTTCTTTGTATCTAGATCAAGTGATTGCAGGTAGCATCTGCAAAGAGTAGTGCCTGCATGTTGTAGGTCATCTACAGAGACCATGGGATTATAACTTTTATATTAGGGTTTTTATACATGTCATCTAATTTCTTTCATTGTAAAAGCAAAAAATATTTACATCGTCTGGGATTTATGTGTTAGCTTGATCTTGTGTTCTTTTCTGCTACTGTGGTAATTTAGAAGTCAGTAAAGCAGTTTTGTGAAATCTTGTAATTTTAAACTGATAGCACAAATAATATTATTTAGCAAGTTTAATATTACGGTCTTCATTTGAGGTCTTGGGTGGTAATCTGGAACAAGTTTTTTGATGTGGTTTTTCTTCTCTCTCTTTTAAGATTGGCTTTTTTTTATTCTGAAAAGAAACCTGAAGCAGATTTCATCTACTTATTCAGCAAACTAAGGGAAATGTGCTTGTGTATATACGCTTTCCAGGTTTTAATACATAGAAGAGTGTCTTCAGATGTTAATACATAGAAGAGTATCTTCAGTTGATCTGTATGCATTTTCTACATCTGGCTCATCTCCTCTTGATACTTTGCTTGACACCTTTCTGTGCGATGTATAAGGAACTGTGACTATGCAGTCTCAGAACTGATACACTAAGAACTCAGTCATTCACTTCACTCAGTGAAGAATATTCATTTGAAAACTGGGATATTTCCTGCTGAACTACAATGCTGAAGTGCTTCAGCACAAAGCAGTTGAGACCTACTGTTGATTACAGAGCAGAGAACTGACTTTCTCTTTTGAGACATCCTATAGATTAGCATTGTGCACTTGCTTTTCTCTTCCTGGTGTCCCCACAGGACTCACTTTAGTCTTGTCTTCATATTATGCAAGGAAGGTGTTGCCTTATCTTCCATAAACAGGGGCCCCCACTTTTGTTTACCCTTACATTTGGGCTGTCCCACATGGTCAGCTGCTCGTTATTAAATAAAGCTTTTTTTTGTAAGTGTGCCATCTGGTTAATCCTGTGACCAAATAAGAGAAAGGTAACATGCAAAGAAAGGCCGGGTTAAAGAATCCTGAGGACACCAACCAAATCTTTGATAGCTGAAGAAGAAAAAAGGGACAGTTTCTGAGGTGAGATACAGAAAAATTGCAGGCTTTTTCCTGGGAGATTGGATTCCAGAAAGTCCTCCCAGCTGATTAATAAAAACTGAGAGCAAAGAACAAGAAGTAAGGTACTGGAACCAAAAGCCTGTGATTTCTGTAGTTGTGAGACTGGAAAAGAGAAAGCAGGTTTCCTGGCAAGGAATACATAGGCCTTTCCTTTGTATGTCTCAAGGTACTTCTTCAGCGAGCAGATGAGCAGAAAGCAGACTTGGAATAAGGATAACAATTAAAGGAAGAGGTCAAGGGTCACTAGGAATACTCTAGGTACTAGAAGGTTGGAGAGAATTTCCTGAAAAAAGGATCAAATATTGATGGCAGTAGCTACAATTTGCTCCAGTTTGACCAGCTAACAGATGAAGAACAGGATCAGAACGGTTGAAGCAGTGAGATGAATGTGTTCAGTACTATGGGAAGAATAGTCAGGGGATCAAATGGCAGTGAATCTGTTCTGTAGACAATAAGCAGAAAAAAAGAGGAATTCCTGTGGTGTTGTCAGAACATGAGCTGGAAGTACAGGGGGAGCAGAGATGATTTTTTTAGAGCATGTGCTGAAGAGACATATGTGGTGATACAATATTAATTGCCTAAATATAGTATAAAGAATGCCACCCTTGTACACTTATGTTCTGGGCAAAACTAGGTGCTGTAGAGACTGTAGTACGGATGCTAATGATGAGGGAATGTGGTACTGATTGGTGACTCTCAGAGGACTTTTTTATTTTAGAGGGAGGAGAACTGGAGCCTACGGACTATTTGCTACTTCCCTCTTTCCCATGTTGTATCCCTTCTGTATAAGACATGTCAGAAGACATCAATCAGCTAGCAAAGAATCCTACGTGATAGCAAACTAGGCCATAAATAATGCCCTCCGCCAAAGCACCAACAATTCTCAAACTGATAAGAACAAAACAATGCAGAACTATTAATTGCCTCTTTAAGAGTAGAAAACCACTCTGCTGCTTGGAGCAGTGCAGCTCTTTAGGATCTTTAGCTGCTAATGACCACTGGATTCTGAGGGGCTACAGTTGTCTTCCCAATTATTTAAGAACCTGAAGCAGTCTCTGAGTGGTGAGTATTATAAAGGAAAATCAAAGCAATGTGCTGTATCGTGCATTAAAATGATTGGTTTATGGTACTGTGTTTTTATGTAATTTAACATTTAGAAAACTAAAGACAATTAAATAAATAAAAATAATCTGGTTTATCCTACTTCCACATTGTTCTTTTCAAGTAAAAAATATTTTATTACTTTGAACAAATCTTTACGGACATTTTTCTCAGAAATGAGGAATATACTATCCCTTTATTTCTCTTTATGAGATATAAATTTTTAAAAGCTTGGCCTACTGTGGAGAAAAGCAGTGCTGAAGGATCTGAGCTGCTGTCTGTACAGACACATGAATGGAAATTCAAGCTGAGCAGAACCACTATTGCTGCTTGCCTTTCCTTCGTTGAATGTTAGCTGTGTGCTGATCAATAATAGCTGGTTGTTGAGTAGTTTCTCTGCCTGGGCCCTGGATAGTCTTGCCTACTCCTTCCTGATCCCAGCAGTTAGGCTCTGGAAAAAGAGGCTCTTGACTTCAACTGACTGCCATATTTATACCCATGCCTCAATGAAAGACAGGTGCACCCTCAGTAATACCAGTATCTCCAATAAACACAAAAGACGCCCAAATAAGTTGAGAGGAACCTCTGGAAGCAGAGTTGATTTCAGAGCTTGATAGGGTTGCTCATGGCCTTGTCTAGTCAAGTTTTGAATATCTCTAGAGTTGGAGACTCCACAAACCTCCTGTGGCACAGAGACGTGAGGGAGAAAGAGAGAGTTCCTTGTTCCGTTGCAATGAGGTGAGGGAAGAAGATCCTCTTTCACTGTGGTTGCATTGGATGGATCTGTGATTTTTTTTCCTGCGGTATCAGAGAGCCTGATAACTGGGGAAACTCTTACGCTTTTCCTCTTACATGAGCACTCATTTCAGAGTCTGGATTCAATGTTGTGTCCACCAGAATTAAAAAACTTAGAAAATCTTCCCTCAACACTAGTTCCAAACATCACCTTTCAGAAATGAGTAGTGGTCCTCATTAATACTTCTGTGGTTGGACTGATCTCTGTTTGGGTGTGGGTATAACCACCACCAACTCATCTGAATTGCTGCAAATTGGAAATTAGTGGCTGAGACAAATGAGTGGTCTCCATTCTAAAACAGAGCTATATACTTTCATGCTGGTTGAAGGCTGGGAAACATTGGCTCCATATTTGTCTGGGTGGATGGAAGTAAAGCACTTACTGAAGACATAGCTGGTAGTAGAGGAGAAGCAGTCAGAGCTCTTCATCGGGTCAAGAGAACAACCTGGGCTGGTTTTAGCATGTGGTCATAAGAAGGGCCTGGAAAGGAGTTTTTGTCTAAAAGAGTTTTGAAGCTACAAAGAAATGGCATTGTCCTGGAATCTTTGTGCTTATAAAATGGAACTTCCTGCATATGGTGCCTTAGCAGAGCTGCAGCAAAATGCATGATTCCAGCATGTATTTGCTGTCCATCACGAGTATTTGCGATTTGCAACCACCAGTGATTTAGGGGGAAAAAAAAAAACCACGTTAAATGAAAACAAAGTAGTTAGAGATCTGGTTTGTATCTATAGAGGTAAAGGTGATTCTGGCTTGTGAAAAGGGTAATTTTGAAATGTAGTACTATAAAAATACTCATCCAGAAAGATACTGAATGCTGAGATCCTGCTGCATGTAATAAAGTTGAATAAAGTAATGTTTGACTGCTGAAGATTTGGTTTTAGCCACTTGGCCAGGCTGTTTCACTGCAGTGCAGATTTTAAATAGCATGGGAGGTCATCTTTCTGTAAGAACAGAGAAGAGGGGAACTGCAACTCCCCTGCTTTGTGAAACATCAGCTAGAACAAAAGTGGCCAATGTTGCACCTGAAGGAACATTGGTAATCACCCCACATCCAAATGAGTAATTAACTGAAATAATTACCAGCCTTGAGATGAATTCCCACATTTTTTTGCCTGTGACAATATCAAAGATAACAGGTGTTGAGAGTGCCTTGAAGGGACAAAGATTAAAGATTATTTCATTATCTGGATTCCTTTAGGCAGAGAAGTCTTGCGTTTTATCCTGTCATGCACAGAAAGGTCTAAGCAGCACCTCATGCTCCTCATGCTTTGGCAGTTTTGAAGCTGAGCTTTTGACAGAGAGTGAGTACTGTTTAATCTGGGAGAGTGTTCTGTCCTTGAGAATTCAGTAAATGATCTCTATGTCTCTGCATAGTCTGATTCCTGCTCAGGGGAAAACTGCTAGTAAGGATGCCAATGAGACACTGAGCAAGAGTCTTCCTTTTACTGAGGTTTATAGACTGATTAGGAAAGAAAGCATTTGAACAGTTACTTTCCTTGGAAACTTGCTGATGAAGGATTGTGCATGTTTCCTACTCATTGTTTCAATATTTGCAATGTAGCATGGTAAGGAGTGCTAACAGTGTTCAGCCATTTCCTCATGCACACTTCTAGATAGTTTTGTTTTGTTAGTTAAACCCAGAGGCCAGACTGCATCAGGGCAAATATACATATGGTGCATGCCCTAGAAAATGTCAGTTTTTACTTCTTTGCTGTTTCTTACACAGCCTTCCAGTGAAGTTTCCAATGCAGAATAACCCCTTCTCAGTCAGACATTCTGCTATTCCAAATACTCTGCAACTATTATAATGATTTCCAAACTTTTTTCCCATTTCGCAGCAGTGACCTGCAGGAATGTCTCTCAAAACTGACACTAGAGTTCAAAATATTCTCAGAGTGTGCCCCTGCATTATAACCATGACAGATCCGTGCAAGTTAGTGTTTGAATCCCAAGATGTGAAGGGAACATGGGAGAGACAGGATAGGTGGAACTGATGGAAACGGGCTGTTGCAATAGTTCATGTGCATAAGCATTTTTCCGTTTAAAGCTTTATTTTGTCCCCTACCTATTTCCCCCTCTAACTCCATTATAACTTGAAGGAGATTTCTGCCTAGCTGGTGTATGTCTGATTAATGATTTATCTTTTACCTGCTCTCATTTTATTCCTCACCAGGAGACCAGTATTTGCCCGTATAGATGTTATGTGTTTTTCTGCTCTGTGATCCTTTACTTTTGTTTTCCGCTAATTTGTTTGTTGCTAGGTTTTTTGTTTTGATTTCTATTCTGCGTTTCTCAACTACAGTTTATGATTGTAGTTGAAGGAAGTTAGAAATAAGGTATGTGTCTTCAGCCCCATCTGGCATCAAACTAACAGCAGTCCCTAACATCCTGTAGTTCAAAGGCCCGTAAGTAGTTCGAGGTGTTCTGTGACTTTACTGCTGCTCATGGAGCAAGGTACATCTCAGCATTGTACAGCGTGCTGTGGGAAATAGATCTGCTTTTAGGAAGAACACACTTGATGCTGATGGTACAGGTGTGCAGTACCGAAACACATGGGTATTTATTACTGTAAACTGCTCTCTCTTAAGTTAATCAGTATTGTTTTAGGAGTTTTCTGGAACAAACTATAGAAAGACATTCTTTTCAACAGTGAACTTAGTGATTCAACCTGGCCACAACTGAGGATTTTTTCTTCATCAGCAAAAAGATGTACAAGTCCGTGGTGCAGTATGCTGCAGTATGTTGGTTCTCTACTGTCCATCTTCACACTGACAGCTCTACTGCAGACCAGCACTTCCACATGAAGAAATACTCCTTTTCCTCTTGTTGGGTTGCAGTTTTGAGAGCTGTCTGTGCTTTCTCTTTGACAATTTATGCAAAACCCTTGCACGTTTGAGCACACCTTTTTACATTAGCATCTAGCCCCTTTCTTGCATTTGACATTCACCTGCAACTGCCTTTGTCTACAGGACTGGTCATGAACGTACGTCCACAGGCATAGACTAGCAACAAATGCAAAAAGCTACACAAGCCCAGGTACAAATGCAAAATTGGACTAAAGATGGCATTGAGATGCTTTCCAGTGAGACAAGGTATTTCTGCTTTCTGCCAAGGTGGCTTCAGAAGACAGTAAAGATTAGTCAGAGATCTGTGTAAGCAGGTTAGGTTTGAAGAAATTCAGGCTGGCTCCTCTTCCATTGAGAGCAGCTTCCTCACATCTAATTGTGCTTCTCTCTGCATTTCATGCAGTCTTGCTGCCACAGTTTTGAAGATGCTTTTTTCTTTTTTTTTCTTCTCTATGATTACTTAAGAAACCCCTAGGTAATTAATTCAAACCATAAATATTCATCATTAATTTATATTTTCAGTATGGGTATGTAGTACACTTGCTGAGAAAAGCTAGCTGCCGTAAATAAATAAACAAATGAAGGTAAGGATAACTTGAGCATGCAGAACTCCTGGATTTTGCCAGGGAGTGGCTGAAGTGCAAATGGATAGTTTGAAATTCCAGTACCCACAGGTCTTCATAAGCTGGAGTTCTTACTAGTCTCCATGTTCAAGGAATCAGGTTGTAATGAAAATCTTCAGGAAAAAAATTGAAAAATTCACAACACTTCAGCTGAAAAGATCAAAGTCTTTTTTGAATAAATGTTACTGCATTTTGCCTTTCAGGGACTGAACTGATTTGTCTTCCCAGAGATGATTCCTCCACCTCTCATGGGACTCTCTCTTAGTGTTCATGGACTGTGCTAGAACATAATTTTTTTTTTTTTTTTCACTCTAGCACTGTAGTCTGATGGCTATTAATGGCATGTTAAAGAAGGGACAGGTTTTGCAAGTGTTTTTTTGCAAACACTGTGAACAGTCCCGGTGACTTTCAATTAATTGCTTGTTCAAGAGTTTGTAAGTTTTAACTGCTGCCCTGGAACTACGCTGTCTTGGGCTAGGTCACTGTGTGTAGCATACCTTTCCTGAATCACTGGGGAAGTGGAGTAACCTGTGGAACTCCACCACTGATTAAGGAAAACAGAGGGAAAGACACTATATTTGAAATAAATCACAGTAAGATCTCATGCTGCTTTTTTACAGACATAAAATTAGAGATCCTTCCTGTGTAGGTGGGATGAACCTAGGTAATATTGAGCATGTGTAATGCGGTTTCTAAGTCAAACAGTTTAATACTGTTGGAGAAGTTAGAGATACTCTCAAAAGGTAGAGAAGACAGATGTCTAATCCTCCCTGGCCTCCCCATAAGAGGTGGGTACTTCAGAGTACTTGGCAGAGTGCAACATTCATGTTTAAATTCCCTGAGGGAAAGTGGAAATTTTTCTACTCTATCTATAGAAGATACATAACACAGTCCCAAATGCTCTTAGTGACCTCCCCAAATTCCTTTTCTTAACGATTTATACACTAATAAAGCAGCTGGGGGATGCTGAGGTGCAGAGGCAGCCAAGGGGCAGCAGAGTAATAGCAACTGTGTCAAAACCGTACTGTTTGTGTTCAGCACTGAGAGTAATCTGAGCCATCCGTGCAGGTTCCAGCATGGAACACCCTCTGCCCACTAAGGTGTTCCCAGCAGACAGGATGTTGCCAGGGAGCTCACTTGCCAGTCTCTGCTTTGTCCTGCATTTCAAATTTAACACCTGCTTGGTAATCCATTTCAAAAACACACAATGGAGATATCTTTTAAGAAGGAAATTGAGCATGCAAAGAATTAAGGTAGTACATTGATGAGACTGAAGCTATTTTGAATAAGAACAAACACCCTTAGGCTTTTGGGATTTTAGTGCAGAATTTTGAAAAAACATCAAAGAGGGAAAAGTAAATACTGGTTTTGCAGCTATTGACACTTCAAATTCTATTTAACACCACCAATATCAATTGGATGTTTCACACAGTGTGATTTCCTTGGCAAGATAAGCATTTGCTCCTGAAGGTAGAATCAGCCTTTTCGCATTGAATTGAAGAAAATGGAGGAAAGTTGGTCTCATTTCAGTAGCAGTAACTATAGTTTCAGAATGTTTGCCTTCACTATACTTCATCTTAAACGTTCAGTTACACAAGAAACGTATGATGTAGGAACTCAAGATATTGCAATCATTACCTGGTAAATTGACTTAGGCTTAGAATGCCTTATGGTTTTTGTGAAGTTTTTATATTTCTACATGTTTGTGTAAGTGCAGTGTAACAAATGAGACTTTAGCCACTTGTGATTTACATGTTTACCTTTTAAAAATATGCATATTTTTTAAAATGGTAAATATTATCAGCTATTTTTCATCCTGATCACTAGTAAAAGTCTTTATGTATCTCTTAACAGAATTTTACAAGGTTAATAATGACAGGTTAATAACAGGTTTTCAATGAAGAAAGCATTTTCCCTAGGTGAGCGCCCTATTTGGGTCTTAGTGGGTTTACCTAAAGTCATTTTCCTTCAGTATATGAATGCTTCCACTAAAGGCAATAGGCTGATCTTTCCATGCGTTAGGAGATGTATACAGACAGATGGTATTCCATCTGTGGAGAACACAGATGTGTATAACAGACTCACAAAGATGGGCTTTCATACCACTGCAGTAAGTCTAGGGAATTTATAAGCTTAATAAGGAGTTCACATGAAGTTATTTTTATGACTTGACTGAAATAGTTTGATTTCACATGATGTCTAGTAGTTATGATGTCACACAATATATAGAGACTTTAATATTTCAAAATGTGATTAGTATTTTTTCTTATGTTACTCAAGGTGCCCTGAAGCACCTTTCAACTTTAAGCTGGTCCAATCCTAGGGGCTAGGGAACTGAAAGAAGGGAGGAGAAGCTGGAACTCATCAGGGCTGCTCCTTCTCCATCTCTTGGGGCTGAGCATTGTTAGTCTGGGCTGGAGCAACAGGAAGAAAGGGAAGAGGAAGAACTGCCCACCCTGCTTAGCATAGATGATGCCGTGCCCAGGAGTGCGGGGCTTATGAGAGGGGAGTTTTGCAGGCACAAACAGCTGTGATTTGAACAGCTACTTTGGCAGAACAGATCAAATGACATAGAGAATAGTCATGACAGTGATATTTGTACTATGCTAAAACCATCTCTGTAAGAAGTACACACATGTATACCCTGTTGGTGCAGCGCCGGGATGTATGGTTGTCTGATGGAAACATGCAAAAAAGCTCTGAAAGCATAGGCAGCTGAATAGAGTAACCTTTTTAAAACCATGCTACAAAAATAAGTTGGCCACAAATGAGTCAAGATTTCAGCCATATCCTGCAGTTCCAGGATGGTAATGGAACATCTGCCTCTTTGTAAATGCTTTATTGACCTGGGATGAGTTATAAAAAATTATTTAAGCTTGATAATGTTTCAGAAACTGGAACATTTTATAATTTTGTAGCTTATGCTGGAAGATAAGCGTGACAGGTGATAGACAAGAGCTGCAAAGTGCAGTGGTGTACAATGTGTCTAATGTGGTCCTAATTAAAGGAGTCTTCTAGCCAAGGAGGCATTCTGTCTACACAATATCTCACCTGTAAGACATATGGGTCAACTGGGTAAAGAGACCCGCTTTGGCAATCCAAGAGAAGAAAGGAAAAAGCTGTTGAGAGGGACGCGTTCCCTTCTCTCCTTTGTTAGGTAGTGTGATTAGCAGTAGTAGATTTCAGTTTGAAACCCAACACAAAATAAGACTAAGCTGGTCAGAAATGAAAATTCCCATCTCATAGGGAATTCTAGTTCTTGTGCACCTGTCTCCCACATGGAACAAAAACACTAAGTACGTATTAACAGTAAGTAGATTACTGAGCAGTGGCTAGAAAATTTCAATTTGCCGTGTGGAAAGTGTTTTCTGTTTCAAGGTGCTTTTCTTTCACTTCCATATGTAAAATTCCCCTCAACTTATAAAAAAGCAAAGCTCGACACATCAATTTTAGTAATTCCTGTCTTTGTTCTTTTTCCCGCTTTTTTTTTTTTTTTTAGAGTGATTCTTTGTCATTTTGCCTCCCTTTGTACCACCCCAGTCATTTTCCATACAAAAGTCACTATTTTTCCAGCACCTCAAACTCAGCACCCTGAAGGACAGTGGCATTGCTGGGCAAATCGATTCAGGTCAGAGGCTTGTTACAATTTTAACTATTGTCTCTGGTGTGGTTTGGAGAAGCAAACCATCAAAGATTTCTAAAACTCTATGGTGTAGTTTGGGAACTACTTTAAGCAATTGATGCTACCAAAAGAAGTTGTTCTGTGAGCCTGCTGCTTCTGATTGTTTGTATCCCTCATGTTTGTTTGTGCAGTCGTGCAGTAAACTGGATCAAGAGTCAGCCAGGTCCTTGCTGCTCATAAACTTCTGTTTGTAAATCTTTCCAGTGGGCCTAAATGCTATATAGTTCATTCTTGATCCTCACGCCTTTCTGGCTGCCTGTGCAAGCGGGTGTCATCTGGGGAGCTGGGATCTTGAACCCTCTCAAAGACTGGGGGGTGGGGCTTATGGCTGTGAGCATTGGCATACGGGATAGAGATTCTCCTGAATTTATATGGTATTTTTTATAAGGAATGAGTTGAAGGAAGTGTGTATTGTCTGTTGTAACTCTTGATTCGGTCTTAAAGGGTGATGGCTTTTTAGACTCAGGCCCAGCATCTTGGGAGGCCCATACAGTAACAATCCTGCATGAATACCCTGATCTGGTCATTGTGCTCGTTTGGTCTGTCTTTTTACATACATTTTGTAATACCATTATTAATATTGTGATAGTGTACTGTTATTCTAAAATAAACTATCCCTTTTTATTACCAAAAGGGCCTATGGAAAAGCTAGGCATAGTTGGTGTAAATACTTTTGAATAAAAGAAAATCTAGGGAATAGTTAAGTTATGCAATGCTTGGACATTTTAAAGAGAGGTATGAGCCTTTTGATGAATAGGAAGTGCGTTAGGAAATTGTTTAATTATTAATCTATTTAAAAAGGAACCAGAAATATTAATATTTTATATCGCAGAGATATATTTATATAAAATAATTTTATTGTTGGTTAGTTAGCTGGTTAGAGTACAGCTTCAAACAATCTACAGAAACAAGTGAATCCTCCTTTATCTCTGTCGCGATCCGGGCGCAAGCGTCCGTGCCGCCTCCCAAAAGGGAAGGGGATCGAGGGCAAAGCGGTTTACCACAATCTCAAATATAATTAGCCATTTAAATGTCTTAGGTCAATTTATTAACACTTTATTCATCGGGGTGTAACTTATATTAGGCTTTATTGCTATCAGAAATTATATCCTACACAAATACAATGGAGATTTAAATGTTCTGTAGAATGAGCCGATGCTTCCTGACTTTATTGCACAGTATTGTAATGAACCTTGACCAGCTGTAGATTTGATAAGTGTAAAATATTACTGCTTGCTGCTAATTTTGTTCCTTTTTAATGACTGATAATCCATGTCGATTTAGTGTGATAGTCACAATCCAATACTGTTTTCCTGCTATAAATGTGATTGTAACAGGAGCTATTAAGTGTGTCTGCATAATAAAATTAGTCAGGGAAGCTCTGTATATTGTTTCCAGGTCTTTGGATTTTCATTATAGTCGTGGAACTTGTTAGACTGTAAAGCTTGATGGTTGCCAGCTCAGACAAGCTCTTTTCTACTTCTCTGCCAAGCAAAGGGGTAATGATGCTGCAGTAGGAAGTCTGTTCCCACTGTTCTGGAAAATTCATCATACATAAACATAGGGTATCATTTTGGGGAGAGCGTGAAAAGTGTCACGGGGAAAGAGAAGAAACGCATTTGGGCAGCAAAGTATTACAACTGTGTAAGAGCGGCTTACAGAGACAAATGTGGCAGCAGAATGTCTGTGTTGGGAGAAGGTAGTCATGACACTTCAGTAATCCTGCAACACTGATGAGTGTTTCTATTCATCAGGTTGCCAAAGTGTCTGAAAGGATCCCTGTGAGGAAGCCTCTCCTTTCCTTTACCAGTCTGTCCAGCCGCATACTCCACCCTTAGGTGATGAACCGTTGCACCAGAGTAATTCTAAGAAACACACACTTTCTCATCGACCTGCTTTCGGTCGTGTTTGATCTTGCCTAACCTGAAAGCTTCTATTTCAGTTCTCGGGCCTCTAGGTTTAAAGTGGAGATATTTTTATAAGAGTGGATGAAATCCCAACTGTGAGAATAATCAAAAAGCAGTTTCTGCTTTTAATATAATAATTTCTGGAGGTTTGTTTTTTTAAAGTGAATAATTATGTGATCTCTACTGATATCTTGGCAGAATAGTAACTAAAAACTGTACTCATATCCGAGTGGTATCTCAAAAGAAACTATCCTGCAGTAAACAGATAATTTAATGCCCAAGTTTCTCTTAGTTATGAAAAAAGGTAACGGGGAATTATCTCATTGATGTCAGTGTAGGCAAGATTTTGCCCAGGGTAATTTTGGCTGGCGAACCACCACTCTGCTGATGTGAGGGCTTTGCTATGGTCTCTAACTGTCCAGGTGGACTGAGCTGTACTGACTACTGGGGTAGGATGAGAATCACTTTCACGCATACACTGGTATTGTTGGCTGAACATAGGCTTCTATTTAATTAGTAGTTCATAGGGGTCAGTTTATAACTTTTCACTGACAAAGTATTTCATAGCTCTCTATACAAGGCAGGAATAAATGTAAGGGTTTGTAACCTTCTGTATTATTTATTTCCAGTATTTGTTTCAACACTTGGAAGAGCTCCCCAAGAAAAAAAAAATGCAGAAAGCAAGCTGACAAGTATATGCAGAGATAACTATTTTAACCTAATGTTTACTGTAGTGTGGCTGCATGGTAGAAGCTGTGAGGCCCTACTGGCTTTGAGTTTATGCTTACAGGGATCTTTAAATGTCATCTCTGCATTATTCAGTCTTGCTATACCAGGGAGCATTCAGACGTTCTTCCCATAGGCCTGCAATTTCTACGAAGGCTTTTGATGCATAGTATAACAAAACAGTGGTATAAAAGAAATTTAATATCAGCCTTTCTGCAGAGGTCTTCAGGCTGCCATTACAGCTGATCTATACTCCTTTGTGGAGGACTTTTGCAAGTATTTCTAGGAGTCAAAGGCATTTCTGCTTTGCTTGCTCAATCCTCTACCCTGATTCTACTTGAATCAGGCTCTGTGCAAAAGTTTTGCGGGATGCTGACTGGTACAGGGCTGCTTCGTGCCAGAAGACAAAATGCTGAGAGACTAGTTGACATGTCATAACTATCTGACATCTGGCCAACATCTGTAGGAGATAAAGAGGTTAGTCAGGGCAACTGCAAATTAGTGCATCTGTCCATAGTTTAGGCTGTTTCGTCAGTATTCGTAGGGGACTTTCCAGGAGAAGTCCAGTAATGGGCTCTAGAGCAAAATGTCTTTTGGGTGGGGAGAAGACATTGCCTCTGTTCAAAGACATAAAGGAAATGGACCTATGCACTTCACCCATTTATAACTCAAGTTATTGAAAGAAGTTCCTAGTGACCCATTCAGTTCTTTGCCAGATGAAGATGTCCCATATAGATTTAACTCTGGTCTTTTGCTCTACCTAGCAAGAACACTAATACAAAAAATATTCCTTGCAAATAAACACAGGACAGATACAAAGAAATGCTGTGCAAAACCTAAGCCATGCAATGAGCTTCAGAACGATCGGATCCACAGATGTGCTGACTGAAGTTTAAGAGGCAACTTAACAGATGTACAAAGCTGTAGATCAGAGGGGATATAAAACAGTTAAACTTGCTTAAAGGCACAATGTGTCACAATCTAACAATTACATGCATCCTAAGCCCGACAGAAGAGGGAACATACGCTCAGCTATGTGCTCTTGGCTGTAGGCATGCCAAGAAGATTATAAAAATGCCATGCTGTGATATGTTGCCCTCCTGCCTGAAAGGCTACCATTAAGCTGCTTATTTACTGCACCTATTCAGGCAGCAGTGCGGTTCAGAGTGCTACCTGTCTTCTTGTTGGATAAATTAGTTGTGGATATCACAGGATTATTGCTGCCTATTGTTCAGTCTGGTGAAGGTGGGAAGAGATGAAAGGCACTGATCTGACCTTGTAATGTTTTGTGTAAAATAAGAGATGATTTTTCTTCATAGTCAGTGTGATAGTTGATCGTGGTAGGACTGATAGTGTTAGCACATTTGGAGCTAAATTAAAAAGGCTAACATACTAATGAAGGCAAAATTTGAGCTCATTCGTACATATATACACACACATATAAAGGGAGAAAGATGGAGGGGGGGGATATGGAGGTGTGGAGGAAAGTGCATGTCACCAAAGCTTTGTACTCTCTGGCTTTGTAAATCAGCACTGTTTGAAAAGAAACCTTCAAGAGAGCACACAGGAAAAACTTAGCCACCCCCTCAACTCAAAATGTTTTTTTATATAAATTGTTTTGTCCTCATATTTTATGATGTATGGAGCTGTGAACTTTAAATTAGTGATAACAGAAATTGACAAGTACAGCATTAAAAAATAAACCATGCAGCCCTACAGGCTTAATTATGAAGTGAGCAGGAAGATAGACACAGAAAATCCTCTGTCAAAATTTTACCTCACATAATATAAATAAAAGATTATGTGTTCCACTGGTAGTCTGTAGATCAAAAGGATAATGTAAAATGACTACCCTGTATTTATTTTGCCTTTATTATGTGTATAGATAAACTATACATTTCTCATTTTCTTATGTCTTTTAGCTATACTCACTTACAAACACTTAGATATAATTATGGATACAAAGCTATAAGTGAATATCTGCAATTGTTTTTACATTTTCACATAATCATGAGAAATACATGCTTTTTTCACTGTCAAAATATAAAAATCAAAAAACTTTTGGAAAATTATTCTAATGGGTTATATGACAAGTTGAATATACATTAGGAAAACTAACTTCATTGGTATTTAGTTTAGAAATTGAAGATGAAGATGTTTTAGATAATCACTAAATATCAGAACACTAGTTATGACAGTATTTATTGCATAGATGTAAGTATGTCATAATATAAGCACATGTCTTCACCATTCAGGTACTCTGTATGCTGAATTCATAATTTTCCTTGCTGTTCTAAAAAATGTCTACTTGTTAAGTTTGGGTAAGGCACCGGAGAGGGTTTTCTTCTTCTTGATGAACCATTACTAACTCAAACCATTTCACGTCTTCAGTGTAGCACATTAGTGCCCAAGAGTTAAATTTTAATGGCAGCAATCAGTAACTATGATTTTTTGTTGATGGTTACACCAAAACGTGCCTAAAGTCTGTCATTATATCTGAAGTGAAGGTCTGAAAAGTGAGAAGTTCTGAATTTCCAGCTGTACGGTTTTTGTTACTGGCAAAAAAAAAGGATGAGGAAAGGATCTGAAAGAAATACTAGCATTTTGTAATAAGGGCTTACTCTAAAACTAAACCGCAGTGTTTTTCCATGTTACATCTCAGGATGCATGGCGCCCTCAGTGATGGGGTTATCAGAAAAGCGTCAAGACTGTAATAATGAATGTAATAATTTATCTAACAAAGTAATTCTCCATTTCCATATTTGTTTGCCCATGATTTAAGACCATTTCATGCAAAGCCTTAGTTTGTGAAAGTAGCCCTGTTCACATCAGTCAAGATGATGGCTGAAGCTGAGCTTTTCTGATGCTCGCTTACAGCACTGAGCCCTTGTGGAGCGGTATTTTAACTGGCAATTACTGTATTTGATTATGATCAATCGGGATAAAAATTGACTTGACTCCTTAAAGTCTAAATCTCTTTATATCATTATTAGCCCTGCATTTTCTTCTTTGTCTGTCCCTCTCAGTCTGCCTCTGCTACATGCATTTGCTGGATAAAGATAGCGCTTTGCAGAAACTGAAGGAAAATGTCACATCATTAACAGTCCTAAATTGAATTAGTGTAGAAGATACACTGTAAAAATATAGTATTGTTTTGTAATTTTCCATTATGTTTGGAGTAGATAGTGTTTCAGAAACTTCTGTAAAATTAATGTTGCATTGTCATCATAATGCATGAGAATTGGAAAAAGAAGTAGCAGCAAAAGTCTATAGACTGTAATAACTTTTCCTTTCAATAGTGCTAGTCTGGAGCCAACACTCGCAGTTGTTATGTGCCAGCACAGCCAGGCTCTGGTCTCCCTTTTGGAGTATAATGGTATCTTCTCTCTGCAGTTCTTTTTTGCTGTGTCCTCCCCTCCACCTCTGATCTTTGGGGAGGATGATGTAGGAATACACACAGCTACATCACAGCAGGTCTCTGATACGTATCTCTCTCTACTGTGGTATGACTGTCCAGCCAAGTTATGAATTCCCTAAAACAGCCATACCAACCTGCTGCTCCAGCCAGAAGGATTCTAAGCACTACTGTGTATCTCTCATGTAGTTCAGAAGTTTATAAAATCTGCCTGTTTCCTGACAAGGTGATGGAGCCCAGAGAGCATCATGAGTATTGCCAGTCTGAACAGTGCATGAGTACATCTCTGGAATTCATAAGATTTAACTGCAGTAGCACAGCTGTGTCTTGAGACATGAGAGGTTTTGTTAGCTTTTTTTTGAAACTATGAATTCAAGGAGGTCATTTGGCTTAAATAAAAAGGAAAAAAGTAATGAAGAAGGTGGCACATGCACTTATGCTAACTCTCATGGAAGGGCCTAAATCACTGCAGTTGCAATTAGAGGTAATCACTGGCAAATCTGCCTTAAATGTGTAATTAATCCTAAGCATGTAAGTAGTCTGATGTAAACAGAACTGCTCAGACACTCATGTACTCACATGCACAAAATTAGTCAGGCACTTGCCTTCTCCAGCAGGGCCGGATGGAAATGCAAAACTCTTCTGCTAAATTGCCATGGGCTCAAGAGAATCATGCAGTTTAATTATCTTCAGTCAGGGTTAAAGAGGGATGGAAATATCTTTTTGCACCAGAGAAATGCATCCAGATGTCATTTTTAATGGCAGCAACAACCAACGCAAGGGGGCAAGCATAGGTGAGGTTTTGTTGCATGGCAGTTACTTGTGAAGCCAAACTACTTCAGGATATTAGTGCAAGCCCAGGGTAATCAGCCTAGGATGAGGCTGAGATTGTTCATTCAAATTTAGAGATGTCTTTCTGTTTGAAAGTGTTGAGGGGAAAATTAACTAGGTCATGTAAATGAGAGTAGGAATCATTTAGGGAGACTTCAAGTACTGCAGTACTAATAGGCAAGATTTAAGTAGACTTCTCATTTTTCTTGTGTAACAGTCACCTGTAATATCAACTGGCTGCACATTCCCAAAACAAAGGGGTGATAGAAAGCAGGGAAAGGTAGGAAAAATTGCAGACCTGTATAGAGTAGAACAGTGTTAGAACTGGATCCTGTGAAAAATTCAGGATAGTAGGTGAGCAGAAGGGTTAAATAGTATGGCTGGAAGTTTTGGAGCAGTAAGTAACAGAGTTGCTTTTATCCCAAAGGTGCTAATAAATGTCAAGAGCACTGACAGATACCAACACTCTTCACTCATTGTAACTGACTGAGAAGAAGGCTTTCAGAAAGAAGAATACAGTTGTTAAGAACTTGGGGGTGGGATTGGGGGGAGGAGGATATTGCTCAGAAATTAAAAACTGATTAAGAAAATTGGAATTTGGTTTGGGTTTGGCGTGTGATAATCCTATAAAAAATTGTGCCTAATTCTATCAGCAGTAGCATGGCTAATTAAAGCATAAATTTATTGCTTTGTCACTGTATTGGACAGTTAAGCCTGGATAATATTTTTATGTTAATTATAGTGTAATAGCCTTTATTTTCTATATAAATCTGTTCCATGTCTTTTATGATGTAAAAATATAAGAGTATGCTTATCTTCAGTTAAATCCGTGGTTACTGCTTCAAAAAGTATGTTATTCTGCTTAAACAGTCAGTAGTTCTGATAAAGGACTAAATCAATGCAATGTAATGTAAACTTGAAAGACAAATTGCCATGATATCGAGCTGAGGAGTATTTACAGATCCAGTTTCTTTTGAAGGGAAGCTCTATGAGGCTTTGCTGCGCAGGACACCTTTCTCCAAAACGTAGCATAACTCAGTGAGTTAATGTATATATGGCATTTTTTACTTCATTGCTGTTTACATATTTTCAGAGGATGAGTTCATGTAACCTCAGCAAAAGACATTCAGGATATTTAGATTCTACAGAATCCTGAAGATGATTGCAGTTGTTTAAAATAGCTTCATTTTCTATTGCTCTGTGTTAACCAGGATTTGGCATTCAGTCCTGGTCCATAAAGATTTTTCTGATTGTTTGAAACTCAGAGAAAGCCAATATTTTTGTTCAGAAATTTTGCATAGTTTCCTAAGTTTTGTGCTTCCTCCCACTACGCCCAACAGATGGCAAATGGTGCCTGGAAAAGTATATACAGATATGATGACGATACCTGGCTTTCACAGGCTTTCACGCTGAGACAAAACAGTCTCATTTCTAAGTGACCTTTTTATTATTTATCCAGTCAATGCAAATCTGGTCGACTAAGGTACTCTGAGAGCTTTGCTTTTCTGAAAACTGCAGATCTAGGCATGCTGTTACTGAGAGCAGTGCAGCATAATGTTACGTGTCCAGAAAGAAAGATGGTGATATGAGGTCACCTTGGCTCCAGCCTCGTGATGCTTTGTCAATATTGTATTGACAATCCAGTTACTATAAGAAACAAGGACATTATGTAGCTGTTAGGAGTTAGAGAACAGATTGTTTGTGATGTTGCATGCCATCAGTCAGTTTAGTGAGTAAACTCGAGCTGTGGCTGACTGGCATAATTTCTCTCAAAAGCCACAAGTGTCTCTGTTGCTTAGTATTTACTTTGATTAAATTAACAGGAAATCAAAACTGTTAGATTTCTTTTGATGTTTTGCTGTTACAGTCAGGGAATCTTTGCTGAGTCAGCCCTTGTGGGTTAATGATCTGAATATCCAGGCGTCTTTGGGGCTGGTACATCTGATTGTCATATCCCAGGTATACAACCATTGGCCAGTGTAGTTGCCCCCTTCATTTTATTTCTCATGTGACAGGTCGTGATCTGTCCTTTGAAGTCTGCCTAGCCTAATTGCTCTCTGTGATCAGAGAGCAGGTATGTAGATAATTTTTTAGGTGGGACAGTGCCTGTGTGCATAGGCAACAACTTTCTGCTGTAACTTCAGTGTCTATTCAGAAGTCTTCTTCAAACTACTTGACCTAGAAGTGGATATGAAAACTACCTTCTCAGTGGAGAGCCAAGTGTTCCCATGGTCTGAAGCTAGACACACTTCCCTAAACACGTCCCTAATTGGTATTCAATCTTAAAAAATGTCTTTCATTAAAAATATAATTTGACGAAGTGGGTAATTGACTTGCATTTGATTAAGGCAGATTCTATTGGATTAACATGATTAATAGATAAAATTATAATCAAACAGAAAGCAGTACAAAAGGTGACTTAAGTCATGGGTCATATTAAGATACTAAATTTTAAAAAGATTGATATGGTAAGAATATTCATTTCACAGCAGATATCGTGCTGTTCCCTTACAGACAGTGATGTACCTCAAATGAATTTTGTAGTCAGAATCAGGGCTTGTTCCAAAGGCCTTTCAAGTCAATGAGAGTTGTGATGCCAGAGAAGTGTGTTTACACCTACAATGTAAATATTCACTGCTCCTATATCGATAGCAGCAAAATGCCATGTTACTATTAGAACTAGTTCTGAACTCCAGTGGGGAAAAAAATAGCTTCATAATCTCACAAAAATAAAAACCCAACATCATGAAAGAACAGCTGTCTTCTAAGACTTCCTGATACACTGGAATACAATGTAGCATTTCATTGTACATATCTATTAGGAGCATAAGTTAAAATTCAGTATGAACTTTGACCCACTGATACATAGGATGCTGTGTTGACTCATAAAAGTGTATTCAGAATAAAATAAAAATTCCAATATTTAAACTATGGGTTTTTTTCAGAACAAGTACAGATCACAGACAGCAATCTCATCTCAAGATAACTGTAAAGATGGAAGTAAACCATTAAAGCCACACTGTGCTAAACTGGGTGCATTGGCAGTATTAATGCATGTATCTGGCTTGTACTTTACTTTGAAACAGAGATGAACGTTTGTCTCGCAGCTAGAGTACTCCTTTGCTGAAGTTTAAAAATTGTCCTTCCTTGCCAACTGTGGCAAATAGATTTTATTGGCTCCTTTTTAGATGTGACAAGCCAATAGAGTGGTCCGTCTGTGGTAACCATGATTTGAAATGCATGAAATGGCCCCCTGGATCAAGTATATAGGCAACTAGTTACATGCTGATACTGGAATTGGATCTAAAGGTTTTTCCATAAACCTTTGTTGTATTTCAGAAAGATAGAAAGAGTGGAAATAACTAAAGCTACAGTTACCTAACCTTCCTAGATCAGCAGCTTGTCAGTAATTAGATCCAATTAGTTAGTGATTAGACTAGCACTTTGTCTGCTAGTGAAGAGTGTGATTATGGCATCCACTAAGTTCTTTGAAACAAAAAATTGACTACTAAATTGAAGATACTGGTGAAACATAAGCAATAAATTCTCCCTGTGGGATAAGATACTATTGACTATTTCAAATTTAATTAGCAATAGGCATGCTTGCATTGAGGTATGTGTGAGATAAGAAGAAATAGATTAATTAAAGACTTTATTATAAGCATTTGATCTCAGGAAGATGTAAAATCTTTAAGATATCTTCAGCATTCTCTCATGATTCACTAAAATAGAATCTAAGTGTGGCAAAATACACTGAGCATCTCAACAAGTTCAGAGCATGGTGGCAGTTACACGATCTAGTTGCTTATGGAACCCATCCAGGGAGCCACTTTGTGTTTAAAATCATGATTATTTTAGACTAGCCAAGTGGGGGATGATGATGCCAAAAGCAATGTGGAAAAGCTGCCATTCCAAGGTAGCTTTCTGTTGATTGGCTTACAGTATCCCAAATACATTGACAAATGAGAATCTCTTTGTTGCCTAAAGGAGAAGTTCTTGTACTCTGAGTTCTCATGCTCTAATAAAAAGGAGTATAAAAAGACTGCCAAATGGTTTCCTGAAGGTTCCAGTAGGTGCCAAATGATTTAGTAGTGAAATGTGGCTGTATTTAACATCCTCTAGATTGTTCCACAAGGAAAAAAAGAGTTACTGTACCAGGCACACAACATACCAGAAAATCTGTAGTAGGTTGGAAGTGATCATTAGAACTCCAGAGAGATTACTTCGTCAAATGGCACAAGTCCCACTGCAAGAAATAGCAGTTTTTTAAAAAATTAAAGATTCTACTCAAGTGCTGTTCTAAGAAGAAATGGGTTTGCTTATTTGTCTTAATTGAGGCTAAAGTAATTCCTGCTGTTTAGTAGCTGCTGCCTCTAATGGACTAGATTTATAAGTTTAGAAAAGTGGCATTACAGAAATGGCATAAACAGTGCTCTGTTCTTTTGGAGTAGCTTCTGCTGACAAGAGAGCCTACTTTCAGCATCCTGAAATTTAGCGTTTAAAAGATCCAGTGAAAGGAGAATAGTTACTATTGTTTGTGCCATTTTTGTTCAGCTTTAGACAGTGTGGCTCAGTCATATGTGTAATATTTGTCTGTCAGAGGAAAAAAAATCTCATTTCACTTCCAAGCTTACTTGATAACTCCTGAACTGCTGGCGCATGATATTGGTATTTTAGTGCCAAAGGAAATAAATTCTGTGGTCCTTGTAACATCTTTGGGAATAGCTTTAGCACTGGAGATGGAAGGGCTGAGCTGGACTCTTGTCTCTGTACTAGGATGATAAGTTATCGAAACTGAAGAAATTCAGTCAGTTAACTGTTACTTTCTGGATACCCTGAATCTCTGGTACGTTACCTCTGTGAGCTGGAGTCTTCACTGATTACACACAGTACTTGTCAAGACAAAGTCTAAATTAAAAGCTGCACACAAATCCAGTTTTGCTTTGCTTCCATGCAAATTGGAAGAAGACATAAGAAAGAGGGACGAGTATGCTGTTTTCAATGTCATGTAACTTCGGCAGGACACCTCATGTAACTTTAAACTGTTGACTTGAAACCACTTGATTGGCTCAGTGCCGAAGCAGCATTCTGTTACCGGTGACCTCTTAGCAATGACTGACTAGGGATCACTGTATATAGATTTTCTATTTTATTTAAGAATAAAGTCATATTTAGATGGACGGATGAATTTGGAACAGTGTTGCTTCATCGTTCTCTCTAATTGAGATACTACCATGGATTGTAAGGCTCTGGAGTATAATGATTTGTCAGCACAGGACACAGAGTGGACCAATTTAATAGTTGCTGGAGGGGTTAGGATTCCAACAGCCTTTGATGAAATCTTTTTTAGGTCAGTAACATTTAGAGATATAGGAAAAAAAAAATCAAGTAATTGGACAGAAACCAGATGGTTTGTGGCTAATTTGGAAAAGTACAGATTATATTGTTGTGCAGCATCTTATTCATTAAAGGAAAAGGCCTTAAGATTTTATAATGGGTAGATTAATACCGATACCATGTTATGATTCACAGTTTAGTGTGCAAACATCAGCCATCCTTTATTTTTCTTTGCACATGCTCAGTGCTGTTCCTGAAACCACTGGATCAGGAAATACCGTGGTGAGTCAGTAGATGACAGCCTTTATATGTATATTTCTCATTTATCTTTTCCACTGCAGAAAAAACATTTGCATGTCTGTAAAATGTGAAGTCAAATACTACAAGTAGCCAAATTTATGCATATCATAGAAATAACATGGGTGAGTGGAATTTCATAAATATAAGCAGACCTCTGTGCATTCCATAGCATTTTCCAGAGCATCTTATGTTATTTGGACAGGCTCCTACTCATTACACCTATTAAATATATGTTAATTTTTAAGTTTCTTTACTGTCACATTTTGAGTGAATATAGAAAAACTAATAAAGAATTGAGATATATGTTTACTTTAAGATAATAAAGGTAGAATATTTACCCATATCTAACTGGGTAAATATTATTTGATTCATCTTTATTACTGTAGTGGCCAGAGCTCTGAATAAAATTGCTGAACATTTCATAGATACTGCAGGGGGCAAATTTTGCCTCACGCAATTTGTAGCAAAAATAAGCAAGACACACAAAAGCTAAGAGTGCACACAGACTGGGAAGTGACTTGAGTGACTTCAAAAGGGGGAGGTAGAACACAGAGTTGCACCATGTCTGCTGACTGAGCCATGAGATCACACTCTCTTTAATAAGAAAGGGCTACCTGCCCCAACAGTCTTATACATATGCCATGAAATATAATTTAATATTTATGTATTGATATATATATGTGCGTATAATTTTAAAGATATTTCAAGATGTGCATTGTAACTAGTAGAGGGGATTTTTTGGCTCCCATTAGCTTACTTAGTTCTTAAGGCCTTAACCTTTTGTTATGGGATGAAGAGATTTAAACTTCCCAGCATCTTGCTGGCATACTTAAGTATGTTATCTCAGATTTTTGGACAATCCTTTCCATTTGGCAGAGATGTTTGTATACCCTTATTAGGAACTGAGCACTACAAAATAGATGGTCAGCTCTGGAGGGGATCCCTCAACAAGGGAATAGCTGTAGGAAAACAGTGCCAAACAAGCAACATCTTGCTGAGAGGTTTTCAGAATAACATTCTTGACTTAGAGCCCATTATCTAACAGATGTGTATTGATTTAATAAGCCTCCCTACTGTTTCACTCTAAGCACCTAGTTCTCTCATCTTCAGTGTAGAACAGGGAGCAGGAATCTATTAATAAAAAGTCTCTCTTTCCAGCAAACCATGTTGGTCCCCATATTTATCAAGGACAGTTAAGTATTTCACAGCTAATTACAGCTTCAGGGTTTTTTTTATTGGGATGCTGCAGGCAAGTCCCTTAGCTGGATGTAGTGCCTGTTATATATATAGAGAGAGATCCTTGGGTTGACAGAAGAATAACATTGCAAGCTATTTAATATACTTTTTTTTTTTTTCTCCAGTGTACCCTAAAATGATCTCACAAAATGTCTTTCCGTGACTACAGAAGTAAGGAATTGACACTTTGCTACTGTCAAGATGTTACTTCATTCTAATTTCTTTCACTAGGTGATGTATTTACTAACTGTATTGGACTCTGCTCTTCCTTTACATAATTTTTAATACCAGAGGCTTCATTTGCTATCTAACAGAAATAGCAATAATGTTCTAGTAAAAAATGTAAATATCAACTAGTAAGACAAATCCCTCTGGATTTACAGAATAAATGACAGGACAGAATGATGACAGTGCATGAACACAAAGTCGCTGTCTTTCCTGGGCTTTAGATGCACATTCCCTATAACACTGAGGCTGGTTGTAGGCTCTGCCTAGATTGACATAAAAACTCATGTGCAGCTGATAGTGTAGCTGAATATGGTCAGTCCACAACCCAAGACATGCACTACTCCAGAACTGCTTACCTCTGCTCCCGCTGTAGGTGGTTCCATTGGGAAGAAGGAAGTAACACAGCAAGAGACAATAAACAGAAGAGATAAAAATAGGTGGGATTTGACACAAAATCTGTTACAATCACTTACTGTGTAAGTGTGGGAAGGAACAGGGAAAGGCAACTCTGCTGCAGCTGCGAAGTTCTGTCAGGTTTAGCAATGTACTGGGTTTGTGCAGCAAGCTTTTGGTAGCAGAGGGGCTACAGGGGTGTCTTCTGTGAGAAGATGCCAGAAGCTTCCCGCATGTCCAAGAGAGCCAGTGCCGGCTGGCTCTAAGATGGACCCATGACTGGC
>JAVSBS010015148.1:0-14459 GCA_033124195.1 Coracias cyanogaster | reverse complement strand
GCCCCGCTCCCGGGGCGACCCGGCCACCGCCCGCCCCGGGCGGCTCGGCCGCCCCTCCCGCCCCCGAGCCGGACGGCGGCGGGTGAGGGCAGCCCGGCCCCGGCAGTGGCCATTTTCCGCCGAGCGCTGCTGCCGGTGGGGGCCGGCCAGGAGAGAGCTGCCCGCCGCGGGACTGCGTCACCGTGGGGACCACACCGGGTCCCGCCGGCCCCGTGTCGAAGCCTCCCCATCTCCCCGTCGCTCTCTAGGCCGGGAGCCCCGGGCGTGAGGGGAATCTCGGCCGAGCTGGAGGGATTTTTTCCCCAGACAGCATCCCCGCGGGCGGTGCGGTGGCCTGCTCGCCCCGGGGAGCCCGGAGCGGCACTTCGGAGAGGATGATGGCACGGGGCGGGTGTTGTCCTAATAAAGCATTTTCTTATGCTTGTGGGTACGGTAGAGACTGTAGAGCTGGTATGCCGAAGAGAGCACAGCTGCCTTTTTTCAATCATAGGGATCAAGCATCGAAATCTAGATGATGGTAAAATTCAATCCAGAATCAGATGGTCTACAACTGACGTGTCACTACAGCCAGCCCCTTCTCAGCGCAAGGGCTGTAGCCTACGAGTAAGAGGCAGCAAAGGCATGTCCTGATGTCAAATGTTTTCTTCATTTCTCCTCTGTCTACTCCAGGTTTGAGGAATTTTTCCACCGACTGATAATAAGCCAGGTAAATATTGTAGTATTCACACTGTATCTCCTTTAATAGCTATGGAAGCACAAACATGGACCCACATTCGAATCAGGGATTTTGGTTCCACTCATGACAGGTTCCCTTAGATTTTGAGCTTCCCCGTTGTATAGTTTTAGTGACGGTTTTAGTTTGGGCCTGTCTCGGGATTGGGAGCAGTATTTTTCAATGTGGTCATAATTCTGCTGATCTGCTTACAGTGTAGCACTCAATCTTTTGAAATACATTTTTCTATTTTTCTGGTTTTGAAAAATCACACATACTTTCAGTGTTTGAAATAAAAACAAAATCAGTTGGGTTGTTTGTTTAACAATTTCAATAGCTCTACCAAAGTTAAAATTTATTTGCTTGTCTTTTTGGAACGCAGTGATAGGTTAGCAAACACAAACCATTACCAGTTTACAGTCTACAAGGATTTCTCATAGCACACAAAATAGCATATTTAATGTGTCATAGTTTGGTCCCCAAACCATCCTAATGTTTGTGCAGGAACTAGTATAGGAAATAGTGTCAGAAAACCAATTTGCAGCTGGTCACTCTGTGAATGATAGGTTTATAGACAGCTTCAATTTAGATACAGAATGTCCAACCTCCTATTTTTAATATACTTTTTCTAAGCAATGACGTTAGATTTTTTTTTTTCGCTATGGAAGAAGACGCAAATGGATCATTTGTTTTCAAACGAGACCAACAATTTTAAGCTATTTTCCCAGCTTAATTTCTTTCAGAAAGCATGGCACAATGATTGATGTGAGCTACAAGAGCTTTGGTTGGATAACTGAGTCTTGGAGCTCCCTGAGTCTAACAAGAGAATGTTCACGTTCTAACAGTGTTCACGTACAAATCGTTCACCTTGTTGTTCTGGTCTTAATGAAGATCTTGTTACTGAAACACTGAATTCATATAAATAGTGGGCTAAGGAATTGGTACAATTATCTCGCAAAGATAAGATAGCTAATGCAGTCTCATGGTCTTTGGCCAAAACGTTTCTAATGTGGAAGGCTGAAGGTATTATCAGGGAAATAATCTTACCAACATTTAAATGTGACGGTTTGGAACGCAGGCGCGTTATTTCAGTCTCTTTAAAGTTCATTTTATGTGCATGTAATATGTTCTTCCATTGATCCAAACGTTCACTTGCTAAAAGGTGAAGGGATTAGATTTATCTGTTGAGAGACTATGCGACAAGTAATTAAAATTTATGTAGGTTCTTCTACAAACTATCATCATTACAGCATTTGGGCAAGCATGGAGAAACTTGGAAATGTGAAGTAAAAGCCACTCAGTCACATTCAGTGAATGTTGCCAAAGATTAACAGGGCCTTTGAGTAGAAAGATTGCTGTGCATTTATTTATCTTTCTTTTTTTGTGTGTGTCTACTTTTCCTAATTCTTGATGGTCCATGCAAATAATTCATTTATATTAAAAATGGAATTTTAAAATAAAGTTACTTATAAAGTAGTTTGGAATATAGTTATCTGGCTTTATTTGAGAAAAATTTCAAGATGATAAATTAAGGTGTCACAGTTAGGTTCTGCAGTAGTTTCTGTTAAATTGCATCATTCTGTATTTGAAAATATTTCACAGCTAATGCTCCAAAATAACATTATGACTAAGGGGATTTTTTTTTCCTAATATGACATATGGCAGTGAAAAATGTAAACAAAATAGAATACTAATGTTTTTCTGCTTATTTAATGTAGAAAAAATCCTTATCTCAACTGGCATCTGCCTGCTCCTTGTAAATTTGCTTTCATTCCATTGTACAGCAAGATTTTGATCAGGATTCTTTGTTCTCTTGAAATTTACATTCAATTGTGGGCAGGCAAGAAATGCCCCTGTCATTCCAATGACATAAAACGTCAAATGATTTGCCAGGATCTTCTACAGTCTCATTCACAATATCCTGGATCTCAGTGGGAGCAGGACTGGGCCATGGAATTACTCAGTATTTGTGCCTAAAACCATCTAGATCTTGGCCATGCCATTGCTATGCGGTTTTTTTATGAACAGAGGACTAGGCGATAGCTGTAAAGATGAATTTCTGACTGGATAGATTTACTGTTCTACATTATTTTACTCTGTAGCGTTACGCATGCATTTGTTGACTTGTGTTTAAACTGTAATATTAACAAAAGATTATTTTTAAAATGTATTCATTGCAGTGAAAGACATGCAATGCTTCTACCATGTATTACATTTCTAAATTTTACCTTATGATAGTAAGGTTACAGTGTTGGTTGTGTTTCTGCAGAGACTTAACATGTCCATTCTTTGGGAGGAATTCTGTTAAGAACTTGGAAAAATAATACACCTTACTACTGCAAGGTGTGCTTTTCAACTCTGGCTTTATTAACATAAACACTGAAGAACATGGCCTCACACACGTCAATTGTTTTCTCATATTATATATACATAAGGAAAAAAAAATCAAAATAAAAATTAAAAGATTTCACAGACATCTGCCCTGGGAGAATGGATGTAAGAGCAGATGGACAGAAGTTTGTCGTATCATTTAATGCACAGCTGGGAGGCTGATATTATGGCAGTAAGCATAGATAACCAGTATATAATAAATTAGAAGTATAAGAAGCCAAAATCAAGTATACGCACGCATGCAACATCTGTGCAACTGGAACAAATTTGTAATTCGTTTTTGTGGCTATAATATTCCATTATATGTGTGAGCTATTCAAATGGGGTTTGAATTTGTTGTACTGCTTTTCAAGTCAATTGGAATTCTGTTGATTTATCAAGAAATACTTTTATACCCTCTCTATAAAGTTCTGTTCATAAAGGCAATGTTTTTTGGGGAGACCATTTTCCACAAAATTAATGTTTCTAAATGCCATTGGCAGCTGTGAAAATCTAAGCCAGTATCCTTAAAAAATACTCTATGAGCTTTACTAAGATTGCAAATAAGTAGGTGGAACTCCATTGAAATGAAAAGCTAGAACAGAATTGGATTTGACCACATTTATGCAAGATAGGAAAATAAAAATTGCTTTACCCTTAACATTTAAATTTCCAGGCCTGGTATCTCTTTTAAATGGTAACATACATGTTCTTGTAGAGTACTGTTTCTTTTCTGAGAGAGAGAGGAAAAAAGCAAAACTCCCCAACCTCTTACATGCTCATGATTTCTTCATATTTGCCTCATTCCCACTGGTGTGCATCAAAATCACACCTCATGATTTCTTCATATTTGCCTCATTCCCGCACGTGTGCATCAAAATCACATACAATTACGGATTTTCACTGAGCGTCAAGTGTTAGAAGGCCGCCTATGTAATTGAGTAATAGTAGTTGCTACCCTTCGTTGAGTGTCCATTGTCTTGCAGACTTTTAGATGGTGATATAAAACTGATTTAGCCATTGGATAGAACTAAATTATTTACACATCACAATTAAATTCGGGAATCCTTTTCTAGGTAGCTATGTAAGTTGGCATCCTTGAGGCCAAATAATTAGACAAGTTCTGTGTTTTAAACTTAGCGCAGTTTGAGTTGGGAACCTTGAAGATCCTATCTTAAAAAGACTTGCACAGATGAGAATTACAGGCCTGCTGCCATACATAAACTCTGTCATACATCTTGCAGATTAAACATTATAAAAGAATTCTTTTAAACCAAAGTGCTTCTTCCTGCTTTTTTACACTTGAAATGTAAAATAAATGAAAAAAAGAACAAAACTTTTTCACACAGTCTTAAAAAAACAACCTTTCTTCGTAGTCCTAGGAAGTGTTCTCTGGAAGCACTGGAGTATGTGAAAACAGGATTTTCCTTCTCAGTTTTTGTAATTGCCAGTTTCATAGGAGGGTAAAGCTTGGATGATTCATGATATAAACAGAAGCTACTCCTTCCATTTTTCTGTTGTTTATGTTTGTTATTGTTAGTATTTTTACAGATAAAAACCAAATTATATCCAGTATTTTTCAGGAATCAAATGCAGAAGAGGGCAGAATATTTAAGTACATTTGCTAAGTATTTCGTATTTTTACATAACATTGTCAAGCATACCTACGTCGTGCTTCTTCACTGTTGGATACATGTATATGAACAATATTCCCTGATGGTAATTCCAGTTAATGCATCTGTCAAAGGAATTTATTTTTACCACAAATATATTTTAAAATATTCTGTACAGAAAGATATGTATGGGAACAGTCATCCTAATGACAGGAAAAGTTCTGTTTCTAATTTCAGTAGATGGATTCCTCAAAAATTTAAATGATACAATGTAACAACAATAAAACAATTCTTAGTCAAATTCATCTTATTAGGAAGGGCTTGAGTCTGCACTTAATTTCTTAAGAATACCCTGGAAAACTGAGTGGGCCAAAACCTGGTTTACTTTATAGGTTCAAATTTCTATCTTAGAACTAATAAGATAAAAGCTGAACAGCTGTTGCTGTAAGCTACAGATTTTGGACCAATATATAGCTTATAATGGTATAATAAACAATGGTAAACAAATATGCTTCAGAATTTAAGTCCTGAAGAAAGGTTGGAAATAAATTCCTTCAACTCTGGTGGCGCTGCTTGTCATTTCAGTTTGTCCTATTTAACATAGAAAAAAAAAACTTTGAAAATACTCAGGATTACGTTTTTACATAGCAGAAATTATTAAATGAGCCATTTGCATTGTTTTTTACACCTCCCCTTTGTCCATGAGTAATTCATTTTCACCTAAATATTCCTGGGGGGCAAACTGGGACATTAATTTTGCAATAGAAATCCCAGCTAATTTTAACAAATATATATATGAGAATGTATATGACATAGGCAGACAGGTATGTAAAATCCACAGATACATCCCCTAATGGCTAAGTCTCCCTTACTTAACCCCAAGATGTCATTTTGTAGTAGGTCTGTTTCACTGTCTTAAGTCTTCATGCTAAAGCTAGGGGTAAAATATTCAACAACTCCACATACACAGTTCAAGGGTGATCATAATTTTAAATTAGAATAATAGTTTCTGGAACGGATTTTCAGCAATTGTAAACATGCCCTTAAGTCAATACATCCACATTAATTTGCATCCATTAGGAATTTATTCTTCCTTTCACACACCCAAAACAAGGAGTTTCTATCGGTTTGTCAGATTCCTTGTGATAAGAAGCTACAAGACCACCTGAGCTGATGGATGTCAAATACCACTGTCCAAGAGACACCCAGAACGCTAATCTGCCATGCTATGGAGCTGGCCAGAGGTGAGACGTATTATACACACAGCCCAAACTGCAGATGCTGGAAGCCAGAAGCATTGCAAGCATTTGTTTTAACTACATGAAGCAAGCTATGGAATCATTACCCTTCTTTGGACAGCTGTTTTATTTTGTTTGTGCCTGCGTTAATAATAAACCCACCTGATAATGAAATAAGTTTTCCAACTGCCTGATCACCACTGGGGGGGATAAGCCCTGTGTTTTTCAACAACCTTGAAGAGAAGATGTATTTCTATTATCAGTTCCCAGAAACTGTAAAAACAAACTCCAATCTCCACACTCTATTGCCAGAGAGCCAGCAGACTGTCTCTACCCTGGGAGCCTGGCATGGCAGTACCTAAGAAATCCTTTACTGAGGGCTTGTCTTTTAATGTCTTCCAGTGAAAAGAATTTTTAAAACAACAGGAACATCTGATGCCTCCAGAACAAGTTCTGCTACCCCCATTAGGGTTTCTTTTTGATCCAGTTATTTGTCTAGAACTTTAGGGTTTTATCTTTAGGGGCACTAGCACGTATGAAGTCCAGCCTCTTAAAACATCTGACCCTCACAGTATGCATGTGCCTCCATCCTAAAGCATCATTGTTGAAATTCCTGAAATGGTACCAAGAAAGCTTGTCCTTCTTTGCAAACCTGGAAAATAGAGCTGCCTCATGGGGCCTGCTATTCTCCCCAACATTTTTGTGAGGGTACAGCTCCCATCAGCAACCTAATTACATCCCTGTTCTGCCTGCCTTATTCTGAGGCTGTCAGCTTCTGTGAAATAAGAATATGCCTAAAATCTGGTCGATCCCAGGCCTCTAGCACTTTGTGCACACCTTTCCTGGCAAGCAGCATTGACCTTCCCCACAGTATGGCTATTTGTTATTATTTTTGTGGTAGCAGAAGTATGCTCAATGCTAATGAAGTACTTATATTTAGTAAGTGCTCTGTTCTGTGCTGGCTGTGAAGCTGTCAGCAGCGCTGTTAAAGAGCACGGGGCTAGCACAAAGGTGCAGCACACCAAGAATGGGATTTTTATGCTGTATGGAAGTACATTTAATGAGTTTATTTTGGTTAGCCTTCGGTTTAGTTTCAGGTCTGCCAATACTGACATCATTTTTGCAAGCAGGGAGCACCATCTAAGACTTCTCTGCATCACTATCCTTAGGGTGGGCCTGTGTGTGGGCTGATGCAGTGCTCAGCACTCCAGATCATTTCACTTTGGCATCCATTCTGCTTCTGCTGTCTCTATCTCCATATTCTATTTTAGGTGCTTACAGAGCACCAATCTCCTTAACTAAAATATAACTGAAACAAGATATTCAGCATCAAATAAGCAAAAAGCAAAAGACTCAAAATAGAGTATTTTGTTATTATTATTATGGGGTTAAATCACTTAAACATTGATATCTTCCTACTCCTCCTCCCACTTCTTTCTTTAGTTTGTCTCATCTTGTTCTCAGGGACATACTGCTGGCCCACAAGCTTCTGGAAAAAAAAAAAATGAACTCTGTTCCATGATGGGACCATGGGTGCCAAGGAATCATCTAGCTTAATTCTTGCAAAAAAAGTTAGTGTTAGAATTTCAGCTGTCCCAAGATCCTTGCATCAATCCCTCAGCCTCTGGTGGGGCCAGGGAATGTCCTTTGGGGAGCGAGCCTCTTTAGATACCCTTGCCAGGCCCTTGTGCCCGTTGCTCCAGCTGGTTGGTTGATAGGTAAGGGATCTCGCACTGCTGTGCCAGGCCTGCCGCTGCAGCCTTTCGTTGACACAAACACACAGCTACATCCGAACCCACACCTCAAAGTGCATTTAGTGCTTGGTCTGTGGGTATGGGGGAGTGGACTTCTAACTAGGTACCCCAAAGGATGGCGACAGAGGAGTGACTGTCAGTACGCTGCGGATTTCAGTTTGCTGCAAGAGATCTAAGCAATTTGGTAAGAGATTGAGCTCCCCTTACCACCTGCCCCTTGCCGCCATCTGTCCCTGGAGCTGGGCGGTCAGCACTGGGGTACTGCCCGTCCCTGAGGGGCTGGGGCTGCCGTTCACCATCACCGGAGGCCACTGCAGGGCCCTCAGCTCCATCTCCAGCAAATGCCACTTGCCAGCTTGGCACAGACAGCTCTGCAGCTCCTCTGGAGTCGCTTTAAAATTGGCCCCAATTGCAGCTCCGGCTCGGCTCTGGTGACTCTCCAGGCTCCCGGTCTGCACGCAGGGGTGCTGATGGCAGCTGACATTGTAACGACCAGCAGGGCCCCGGCGGCACAGCGCAACACGCTGTGCTCTCCCAGACCCCACGGTAGCGTCCCGCGGGAATTTTTCTCCGCACACACCGCCTTCGCCGCAGCCAGCAGAGCCGCCGCGGCGGGGGGCGGCAGCACCCCGCGCCCTGCCAGCGGGGCAGAGGCAGCGGCTGGCTCGTCGGGAGCAACGCTCGGGCAGCCGCGCTCACCTCCTGCGGCAGGCGGGCGGCGAGAGCGAGCTGCTCGCCTGCGCCGCGGCGGGCGGCAGGGCCTACATCCTCTCGCGGAAGGTTACCGCGCTTTGGAACGGCGGTTACCGACAAAAGCGGCGCGGAGCCGAGGCATCTGAGGCAGCACTTTGTCAAGGGGCTCCTGATTGGCTGGAGGGACTCTGCAACGGTTAGCTGGTAAGAGTCAGGCCCCCTGATTGGCTGCCTTGTACCTGCAATGCGTCAAGCGCGGATGCTGGAGTGCGGTACTGGAGGGCGGTCGGGCGCCGGTCGCGCCCGCGGGGCGTGCGGGGCCCGTGGGCAGCTCGGCCCTTCCTGGCAGCGTCAGCGGCCCTGCGGCCGCGCTTCCCGCCGCTTCCCGCCGCTTCCCGCCGCTTCCCGCCGCCGCAGCTTGCGGCGGTGGCGGCCGCTTGGGTCGTGAGCCAGCACTGGCAGGAAGGAGCTCTTCCTGAGTCGGTTATCAGTTGAGCGCTGCGTTTCTGCATCAAAGGCCGCAGAAAGACAAAACCTCTTCTCTCATTCCCTCCCCATAAGCCAGTGCCAGCGGGACAGACCTGCGTAGTCTGCCCTTCCACTCAGGATGTGAGAAGCCTAGCTTGGACTGCTGCTCGCAGTGACAGTTTGAGTGGCAGCTGGAGGAGGATATGCGCGATAAGTGATGAGTGATCGCTTAAATATCTTGCTGAAACGCTGCAGAATCTTTCAACACGAGATTTTTCTGCAAAACCAGCGCTGCAGAGCTGTGCACAAGTGAGGCCTTCGGCCGCCTGGGCCTCTGGATGTGGTGGGTGTCCCAAGGCCCTCAGCCTGGCCAAAGCCCGCTGCTGCCCGGCTGTGTAAGGAGCCGCAGGCATGCCATAGCCCCTCCTGCAACGTTTTCTGTATGCCTCTAATTGAAATATGCATAGATAAACCAGGAGCAAACAAATAACACAGCCGCCTCTGCACCAGTAAGAGGCTTACAGGACCGCTTTAAAGACGATGCGAATTTCAAACCAGCAGGAACTTCCTGGCACATTTAGGGATCTAGATACAATAACCATCTAAACGTAGAAGTAGGTTACAGACACTCATAATATCATTTAAATTCTTCAGTATTTCTGTTGTTGGAGTGTTTTCATTGCACTTTTTCAAAATCCCATTCTTGAAGAGTGAGTCAGCAAGGAGTCTGTGAAGGTGTCAGGGAGCAGTACTTTAAATGAGGTTTCACTGCTAAGCAATTATTAAAGAGCATGTTTACGTATGAAAAAAATGCAAATTTGCATATGAACATAACGGCCCATTTTCTTGACTCCAGTGAAAATTTTCTTCCTAACTACAGTTTTCAGGATAACATTCCTGATGTGCTGTTGGGAGGATTTTGAGTTAAATTGTGTAGTGATTTGTTTCTTTTATTCCATTTGCTTACTAGGAAGTAGAACACTTTTTATTTTAAAATTATCATGATTTCCTTTTCACAGCCTTACTGAGTACAAACTGCTTTCCTGCTGGCACAAACACTTCTTACTGTCTTTTTTCCAAAGAATTCTTTCAAAATATTAAAAACAATCTAGCCACTTTTCCGTGTAGTCCTAGCCAAGTGGAACAAGTGCAATGAAACCTTTATGGGAAAATTATATGCCTGTGTAATTATAATTAAAACGTTTATGAGCAAGGGTTTGCTAAAACAAAACATAAAAGTGAGACTGCAAGCTCATTCCATTTCTTACTTAGTCATTTAAGGTATGATAGAGTTTTTGGAAAAATTAACGTTTGAAAATCTTAGGTCTAAAACAGCTTGAGGTCTTAACAAATGGAAAGGAAATGGGTAGAAGGCACTGGTAAAGGCATCACACAGTATTCCTCGGAACAATCTCAAACATTGTGTATTAGTCATAAAGCCAATTTGCTGTATTACTTTACCATAATGACTGTACAAATAATAGAACTACATTAATGTCAGAGAACCTGATAAAAAGCTTTTAGAGGTGACATCATCATTCAATGGGAAATAAATATACCAATTTCAGGATTAACTAAAAGTCAGTTAACAGGTAAAATCATTGTTGCCCGAAATAGTGTCCTGTAGAGCAGACAATTTAAAAGATAAATTCAAGAGCTTTATTGTGTTCGGGACAGCAATTCTATTTTAAGAATTGGCCTACTTTGAGCACAAGTCTCTAGAACGAATCAATGGGAATAAATGCCAATTACATGTTTATTAGAAAGAGTTACATTGATCAAGTTCAGGTAATTCCAAATCAATCAGCGCTGGGTGCTCTATGTAGGCCATCAGTCCAAGGCCATCAGTGAGTATGGGAAAGGTAATACGCAGTAGTAAGCAGAGTTCGTTACAGTTCTAAATATATCACATTCAAAACACTCTGACTAAAACCATGCACCATCCGTTTAAAGCAACCATTTTAAAAGCAATGTATTTACAGCAATGCCATTACACTAACATCTGTTAAATGTATGCAGGTCTGCCATCTTATGGAGCCTGAATGGTACTACCAGATAACAGAATATGGAGCTACATGTTCCTGTTAGGAGAATAATTTGCATTCTTTGTTTTCAGGTGATGTGTTATTTCTTCTAAAACTTGCACTATTTTCACTCGCATCTGTTTGACGTGTATTTATTGCATGTATGTATGCATGCAAGTGTACGCCCATAAGCACACAAATAAATACAGTTGCAAGTTCAAGCATGGAAAAGCTGGGAGGCATTAAAGTTGGTTGTTTACATTATATGAAAGCCTTAAACAACATAATCATGTGCTTTTTTTCTTCAGGACCGCTGTCTGATGCAGCGTTCAGGTTAGATGGTGCTATTTAGTGAATAGCTGTTCAGAATTTTGCTTTAGCCTCTGTGCTTGGAGTATGACCATGCTGTATTTGCTGCAAGCTAGTCAAGCCCTATTCTAAAGACAAAATTATTAATTCCTATATAGGCTTTTCTGTGGCTGTTATTATTAGAGTATTATTAGAGTATTATTATTAACAATTTTGAATGAAGTTTGTACAGGCCAAGGCAGACAGTCATCATGGAAATTTTCAGCCCAAGTGATTAAAGTTTGGCAAACCTATTAAAGTTGCTGAAATGATGCTCTTCTGTTTGTTTGGCTGGTTTTGTTTTCTATTTTTAGAAAAGCTAATGTCAGATAAACTTGATTAAGTGCCTTTTGGGTCAGTGAAGAACAAATGCATTAGAACACAAGACTTATAATAGTGCATCAGGTATTATTATACATTATTTTCTCTTTAGCTGGTGCAGATTTATTTTTAGGTTAAAAGGATTCCTCAGGAAGACCTTATTACTTTGCTTTGGAAAAGTTTGAGGTGAGGTAGGAAAGTGGTTGATCCAAGTGGTTGTGATACCGTCAGTGCAGTGGGGCACTTAAGATGAGCACATTGTCCAACATTCAATGAAGTTTTGCAGATTTTTACCAGTTGCTGGAAAATCTGGTAGTGCCTGGAATCTGAACACTTAGGAGGATGTCTGATTTCACTGAGTTATACCTCTACTAGAAAATGCATTATATTTTCTCCATTTAGTGTCATTTGCAGGTATCGATGTCTACCCTGATATTCTGGGTGGGAAAAGACACTGAGCACAAACTGCCATTTTGATCACTGTCAACTGAATTTGATGATGTGAAATGCTACTTAGCACCACAATAAAAGTCCTAGCATCACTGGGTTTGTGTGAGAACAAACGGAGTCTTCACCTTGTCAGTTATTTCTCACATATAGAAAAGGTTTCCCCCCCATTTGATCTTGGTGGATTGTAATATCATCTTTTCATGTATGTCAGAGTCCAGTACTCTGACCAGATTCTTTTAGATACTGAACGTAAGAGTTTTATGTTTAATATCAGATTTATTTGTTTGATATATTTGGTGTTACACAGGACTTTGATTTAGGAGAGTGATACAGAAATCACAACAAAAGGATTAAATAGAAATTGCAATATACAGGCAGATAACAATAAAAGGATAATTCTTGTTATGAGTCTCTATACACTCACCATCATGATGCTGGGCATCCTCAGTCGCCAGGAAGGAGTTCGTGGGTTGAAGCCAGCTGAAGTCCATTGCTCTCTCCAAAGTGCATGTTGATGGTTGGTCGGTTTCTGTACTCATGTTTTTGGCTGAGCCACATGCACACTGCTCCCCTGCCATGCTGGTCTGGCTAGCTCAGGAAGATGTTATTCTTTACTAGTTACCTCAGGGCAGGCTGTTCATACAGCATGATGACCCACTGGTGTAGCTGGCCACAAAGATTACCCTCCTGTCCCCTTTGGGCTGAGATAAGTTCAGCTTTAGGATAATTGGTGGTCACTCTTTATAGTCTTCCTTGAGATAATAATTTTTCTGTTCATCTCCTCTGAGCCTTGATCCATCACAGGGGGGTGTAGGTTGGTCTCATTCCACCCCATGGCTCAGCTTAGCATTCAACAGTTGTTGGTGTTGCACAGTGAGCTTAATACATTTATCATGTGAATTACCAGCCCCCTTTGCATGGTGAGGGTGAAAGCCTATGGGACAAAAATAGTTTACAGGTTTAGTACGTGATTTAACTTCAGCTAATATAATGTACTATTTGATTTTTCAGGTAACAACAAATATCAATGCCATGATTATTAGCAATACAAATGTAAGATATAACAGTAGTTTCAATACACTGGTAGCTTTTAGGTAGTAACAAACCTTTAAAGATACCATACCAGTGATGGTTAGTAAGGCTGGTTTCCACTTTCACTAATTGAATTAATTCATTATTATCATACACCATTTTATGTGCCTTTCATCTAAACATTTTCCAATTTCAGACAGAGGTTGGTTAACCCTGGCATTTTGTTTGAGAAAGTTGGTCTTGTGGGTTGAAGGTCACCCCCTGTTAGTGTGTCTTAAACGGTGTGAAATATGACGTCGTTTGTTTGGTCAACACAAAGTTAACCTGTAAATCTGATTGGTTATTTTTTTTTAAATATATGTCGTATTACAGCAGCAAATGTTGCCGTGTCCAAAATTTACATCTTCAGAGGGGACAGTATTGAAAGTGGATACAGACACCCATCCAAAACCACAGCCATATACTCGTATCTCGTTACTGTAGACATGGTGCCAGATGCAGGTACCAGAGCAGTGTTTCATACTACATAATTCTGGAGCTCTAGGCATGGTAGGGCAGGTCCATCCTTAGCTCAATAGCCAATGGGTGTAGTGTTTACTAATTTCATAAATGTCATCTCCTAAAGCATTTAATGTTTCAGCATGATTTTGTTCCCGGTTTCACATTGCATTTTTCTTCAGCAAATTGTAGCAATCCCCCTAAAATACTGAATCCAGGAATGCATGATCTCCAAAGCCCAAAAGTTCCTGATAAAGATTGTAACTCCTTTTTATTAGAAGGTGTTTGAATGCTTTGTATGTCTGCTAATATGGATTCTGGAACAATTTTCTGTCCTCCGCTCCATCATGTACTTAAAAATGTGGCTTCTTGACTTGATCCTTGCTGTTTCAAGTCAGGAACATTAATGTCCAGTTCTTGTAAATGCTGGATGATAGCATTCATACTTTACTGAACCATTTCCTCATCATGTCTTCCAGTCAGAGTATCATCTATATATTGCAAAATTGTTACTTCAGGTGGGAGGATGATTGATTCTATCTGTCCAGCTAACATGGCACGGGCAGAGGTGGGGCCATATTTTAAACCTTGGGGTAAGCAATAAAAGGTATATTGTCTTTCATTCCAAGTAAATGCAAACTGTGGTTTATCTTGCTCTTGGACTGGGACCATACAGACCATACCTTTTGTAGCTGACTATCCCATCCACAGAAGAGCATGTTCCATATCCTGTCTGGTTTCTTAAAAGGCCATACTGGGCTGTTACATGGTGGGTGAGTTTTTTCTATAGTACCCCATTGCTCTATTTGTTTGGCTAATTCTGACACAGGTTTTACGGCAGGAGTTTATGGCTCTGAGCTTTCTTCCATTGTGGGGGTGTGTTGATCGGTCATAGCATGTGATTAACTTTCTGTGTGTAACCTTTAACTTGCTTGTTA
>JAVSBS010015147.1:0-19398 GCA_033124195.1 Coracias cyanogaster | reverse complement strand
GACCTCTGGAGATCATCTGGTCCAGCCCCCTGCTCCAGCAGCTCACCCAGAGCAGGGGGCCCAGGATCGTGTCCAGGTGCCTTTGGAGTCTCTCCAGAGAAGGAGACTCCACAACCTGCCTGGGCCAGGCTCCCACACCCTCACAAGAAAGAATTTTCTCCTCCTGTTGAGGTGGAACTTCCTGGGTTCCAGTTGGTGCCCGTTGCCCCTTGTCCTGTCACTGGGCACCACTGAAAAGAGTCCGGTCCCATCTTCTTGTCTCCCACCCTCTAGATATTTATAAGCATTGACCAGACCTTACCTCTGTCTCTTACAGCTTTCAAATAATACTGTTGTCCAGATCTCAAAGACTATGATGGTAACATCATAACAATCATTGGCTTCCTCATTCATTTTAAAGCAGAATGATGATTTCTTTAAATGAGAGAGCCCTTCTCATAAAATCAAAGACTGGTTTCAGTTGGAAGGGACTTTAGAGACCAACTCTCCTGCCATGGGCAAGGACGCCTTCCACTAGACCAGGTTACTCAAGCCCCATCCAACCCGGCCTTGAACACTTCCAGGGATAGAACATCCACAGCGTCTCTGGACAACCTGTTCCAGTGTCTAACCACCCTCAGAGTGAAGAATTTCTTCCTTGCATCTAATCTAAGTCTCCCCTTTTCCAGGAGGGAGGAGAAGCAGTACACAACATTGTCCATGATGAAGGGCTGCACGGTCCAGGACAGGGCAGTGGGAGCAGTGGACTGGGCGGGGCAGTGCCACAGTCTGCTTGCGTGCTTCTAACCAAGCCATTCAGAGTGAAGATCCCACTAGAAGCGCCCAGTAGCAGAAAGCCATCAGGGCCGGGTTTCTCCTAGATACGTGCTCAGTTCTCCACTCCTTTCCATTCTCATCCTACCTCTGGGTAAAACACAGACATAACAGTCACAGAAGGTGTTTTCAAACTCTGGTACAATGCACGACAAACGCTCTCATGTTACCAATGTCCTTGAGACACTTCAGAGCTGAAAATGTTTTCTTTCACTTCCCAATTCATCCAGCCCTTGTGGCAATCAATTCTGTAGAAAAGAATAAAAGTTTTTAACTTGAAAACCGATTTATTTTGTTTTAATAACCGTGGACCTCCAGTGATTGGAAGCCTGCTGCCATTCAGAATGAGAACAGCAGTAAATGCCATTCAGATAAGCGATTTAGAAATGGCACACTGCAATTATAAACAAACAAAAAAACCCTTAAAAAATTAATATTCCATTAATTCCATTGATGGCAGGTGGTGTTGCACTTTTTCTCTGCGGAACATGGGATGCACCTGTGCAGCACAGGCACAGAAGGAAAAGCCACGGCCCAACCGACCTCACCACATTTCATCGTGGTTCTGCTCGGGCCACAAAAGGTTAATGACAGCCAAAAGCAGTGAGAGCAAAATAAGTACAGCCCATTACCAAGGTGATGCGTTTATTTAGATTTTTAACGGTTAGAATAAAGAAGAATGCGAACAGTGGCATCATCTCTTCCTATCTTGATCTGAGCAAGCTGTACCAGACCTCAGCTGGTCACGGCTTTCCTCCTGCAACACTGCCATGGGAAAAAATCCCCTTCCCATCCTACTCGGCTGTGTGGAAACCAGTCCCTCAGCAGCATCCTTTGTCTCTGCAGAGCCCAGCACAGCTCACCTCCAGCTGCAGGTCCCAAGGCCACCAGAGCCATGACCAGTGTTAGGCCTGGAGAGCACTTCTGCAGGGACAAGGCTCTCCAAGCACCTGAGGTGTCCCTGCAAGAGTGACCTTGCACAGGAGCATGGACGCTTCTCCCTCCCACCTCCTTTGCTCATCAAAACTGTTATGCCATCACTCCTGGCTGCAAGTTCTTCAGGTCTTTCACCAGGAGAGAATGGATTGGGAAGATATCGTTGAGGCAGGACCTGGGGATGGTTTCACCTGCTGAAACTGCACCTGCCTGGAGAGGACCACCAGAAAGCCCTGTCACCAGGTTCCCCATAACCTGGATCAGATTTTAAACTAGTCTGGGGGAAGACAGGGTGCTGGCCCTCCGCTGTCACCTCTCTCCAGAGTCAGGTCTATGCAGGGCATCAAGCCCACCTGAGGACACGGCAGAGTGGGTCATGGGGTGGTCTTTTCAAGTTTTTAGTGGTTTTTTTTCTTCACCTATTAGAAGAATGAGCCAGAAAACCCAATCCAGAAAGGATATAAGTGTCAAACTTCAGTGCATCACAGAGGAAAAGTACATGCTCAATCCAACTTCAGTCATAGGTTTAGTAGGGAGCCGTCTCCTTGTACACATCTACCGCTGCTCAAAAACGCTGGAAGGCAGGAGGGAAGACAGAGAAAATGCTACCACCAAGTGGAGGTAAACGCGCAGGTGAAGCTGTGACAGCAGGGGAAGGGAGAGCAACATCTTCTTGAAAATCCCTGTAATAACTGCTTCCCGTGATTTATTTAGGAAGAAGAGCACCGCGTTATATGTTCTGGTTATCTCCAATATGGAAGAAAAAGATTCTCTTCAGAGGATTTTTCCTCTCTGACTCGCTGCTACTCATAGGCCCAGCAGAACGGTGCTGAAGCTGAGGATCACTCACATGGAGACACTGCACGTGCACGTACACGGAGGATGGATGGATCTGCAGAACAGTTGGTGTGGAGAAGCGTTTGCCTGCCGCAAGGTATTTTCCTCTGTTAGTTTGCCAGATGTCAACTTACTGCTTCAGTGTTCCAGCTCCTCTGCCCGGACATTTCCAATGCAGGAAGTATTTTGTACTATTTCACGAGGAGACAGCAGGCTTTCCCACGGCAGCCTGCGTGCAGAGCAGAAAAGTCCTGTGGCAATGGAAATGCAGCACAGAGGAGCACAGCCCCAGGGTCCCGCTGGAGCCTCCAAGCCCACAGTGGAGGTTCCCAACTCATATGCAGAAGATTAATTTGTTTTCCAAAGCTTGCTTATAATTTCAGCACTCAGATGTTTCATAACAGATTCTTTCAAATACTTTTTTATTTCCTAGATTGCCAAATACAGATGAAGTCAATCGGATGTGATCTAAAAAAGGCATTATTATTCTTCAGATAAGAAATTCTAGGTGCCTCGACTACGTGGGTGACTGAACCCACGGTGCTGAGATCATTTCCCCCCGCCCTGGGACACTTCTTCCACCCCAAGCATTTCATTGCAAGCAGTCCTAAGAACTAAGCATGGTATTGGCTGCAGTGGCAGTTTGAGAGCCCACCTCACCCAGGGCGGTGGACCCTGGCAGCCCAACAGCCGAGCCAGAGGAGCAGAGGAGACAGAGTGCCCCAAAACGGTTCAATAAATTAACCGGGAAGTTCATTGCTGAGCTGCCACTGTGAAGCAACATCAATTCTGAACAAAAAGCAGGTTCTGTGCTAGATACTGCAAGTCAGAGTTTCCAAAACCTCATCTACCTCTTAGGCAATTAAATGAGCTGTTGAGATTTTTCAAAACACACCTATTCTGCATCACTAACGATCATACCAGATAAACACTTTTAGGCAGTTTTCCAACCTGTTTTATTAGGCATGCTCTAAAAAACAGCAGTTAGGAAGGCTGAGGTGTGACCAAAGACACAGATCCAAAAGGAGAAAGCGTCAGAGACTGCAGAGAAGAAAGGCGTTGAAGGCTACCAGCCTGGAGGAGGTCCAAAGCAGGAAACAGCAGCCATTAGCAGTGGACAGGCAATGTGCTTGGGTTTGGAGGTGAAGAGGATGGAGATGGGGCAGTAGCTGAGGGAGCTGTTCGTGTCCAAGCCAACTACCTCTCACTCAGACCTGGGGTCCTGCTTGCAGTGAGGCAGGCGATGGAGATGGGAGGAGAGGCTGGGAGGGAGGCTGGGCTCCCCGCAGGGCTCCTTCTGCAGCGCCTTCTCTGCAAAGGTCTCTGGATTTCTCTCTCTCTACCTAAATAATTCTGACAAAATGTCTGTCACTATGGCAACAAGGGAAAACAAATTGATTTGAGAGGTGTCTGATATTCGTAATGCATAGAAATTATGGTTGCTATGGCAACGTGATTTACAAATGAATGAGAATATTTGGGAAACAATTAGCAATCGAAACTCTGCGAAGTGAGGCTGGTTCTGAGCATCACCAGTCCTGCAGAGGCTTCTCACCTGCCCAGCTGCAGTGTACTTGGGCTCCAGGCTCCAAGAGGTTTAAGCTCAGTGGCCTTCTCAGAATGGGTGACTCAGGAATTAGTCATGAGCTTTAGAGGAAAACACCAAACCACAAAGGCTGGAGTGACACAAGTGCTGGTGGCAGCTCTGCACGATGCCCTGGAGGGTTACTATGTAAGTACTGAGGCGTTCCAGCTCTACTGGTTCTGGGCTTGAACAAAACCTACGTTGCTCTTCATCTTAAGCAGCAAAACATCTTGGCTGGAGTGGACCAAAGGAGTGATGAGAAATGCATACCCCAGCTATCCCTTCTCTTGGGACACGGGCGAGCAGTGCAGAAGAGCCTAGTGGGGCACCTCCATCCCTTGGAAAAGCAGGTTTGGCTCCTACCTGAAAGCTTTCACAGGGGGAACAAACTGCACCATCCCAGTATTGTGCACCCCGAAGCAAGATGTGCTGATGTGCACCCACCCCTGGGTGAGGACCTCCAGCCTGGCAGCAGCCAGCGTGCCTCAAGCAGAGTGCTTGTGACCTTGTGTAAGCCCCACATGCTGAAGGTCAACACTAGCACTGTGCCTACCCATGCCCAGATAAATGCAAGGACCTCATGGCTTGTCCTCTCCTTTGGGAGTCCCTTCTGCTCATCCAGAAGTTCTACTCTCCCCACCACAAGGGTCATCTTCTAAAGGATGCACTGAAACCACTTATTTTCATTAAAAAGACAATTGGGTTCAAAGCACAATTAGGCAAATTCACTGAAGAAAACCCCATTTTAAAGACGGAAATATCACTTGATTCCAGAAGCCCCTGAGCTAGAGATACACGGATGCTGGGACTGTCTACCAGCGAAGCATCACTGTCCTCCATCCTAATCCTCATACTCTTTCTTCAGTATCTGCTGTGGTTTGCTGCCAAAGCAGAGTTCAGCACAGGGGGACTTTGGTCAGATCTGGTACGAACCCTGCTCTCACGATGCTGATGGAGACCTACCCTTGTGTCTGAACCACAGAGGAAACCAAATCCCTTCCCAGACCCTGGCTGCCATGGAGCAGCTGGCACACGGAGGATGCAGCTACAAGGATCTGCACTGCAGTTTGTTTCCTTTAATTTCACCTTTACCTCCCCTCTGCTCTCAGCAAGGCAGGTCAGCTGGCAAACACACCTTTTTCACACTATTCCTACAACAGCCTAATGAAAAGCTTCACCTGCTAAAAGCAGGGGCCTTTACCACAAGTAAAACACAGTGAAATGACGAGTGTCATTCTTCCTTTCACAGAAGGCAGCCAGAAAGGCACTTAGCAGAACTGGAGATGGTAAATGCATTTAAATGTATTTTTAAACGCTACCTCCGAAAGCACTTTGGGGATTTAGGAATCTAATAATTGGAGAGAATCCACGCAGTGATTAGGCAGTGCTGCTGATGCTGAGTGACGGGACATCACCCGCACCCAAGGGGTAGGGCTGATTTTGTAAAAAAAAACCAAAAAATCCAGTTTCTGGGCCTCCAGCTTTTCAGTCAATCCATTCAATGTTTCATAGGTGTAATTACAAGGAGCAGAGCATCCTCCTGGGTCCCAGGAGGGTTCCTCCTGCGTGGAGGGCACTGCAGAAGCCTTTTCCACCAGCACGTGCCCCATGGAGACCTGGAGGTCCTGCCCCAGTGCTGGGGACATTCCAGGGTGGTTCAGGAAACTCTGCTTCAGCAAAGCCATTTCGTTTGATATATGGTTGGAAATAAGGACTAACCACAAGTCCCCAGCTTGACACCAGCAGCTGAGTCAGAAGACTAAGAACGATTGGCTAAATCTTCAAGATGTTGCTAAAAAACAGAGATCCCCATCACTCCTGACTTGTGATACTGGTCTGGGAAAGTCCTGACCCACCGAGGATTTCCATGGATATACAGAGCAGCTGTGTCACACCATTATAGCAAGTTAAATCGCAAAGAGAGAACCTTCTGGAGATTAATAACTTGGCCTTATTGGCAGCACTGTCGGAAAATGGGGCACCCAAAGCTCGCAGTAAAAGTGAAAGCAAGGTTTGCAGTGACATAAAATAAAACTAAATGGACATGGCTAAGATATAAGTCCCCAGTGTGAACTTCTTATGCATTGGTAAGCAAACAGGACTCTCCTTTGCATAATTAAGATTTCTGCAGTTATAATCTTCCATGCTATCTTTTGCTGAACAGCAAGAAATTTGAAAGAAATCTGCAGACTTATAAAAGCACAGAAAACATACAGGGTTTTATTCATAGCAACAGCAGAGGAGTTGATAATCCCACTTTAATTTCCAACATCTAATATCCTTAAAACTCCCTTCCAAGTTCAGCTTCTCTTCCCAGACCTTGAGCAGACCTTCCACAGCTACACGAATTCCTGTCTGAAAGTTAATTTTTTTTTCCTTTTCAATGAAAATAACTTTTACCATTCAAAAGCTATCATTTTAATCACTTTAACATTCAAAAGTTACAGCCAGCAATGACCCGCCGAAACCCTCTGGCAATATCTAAACAGAAAATAACCATTTAATCATGGCACAAACATTTCAGCCCTATTATCCAACCATGCATATATACATCCGTCATCACACCTATTAGAGCAATCAATTCATACCAAGCACCTCTGTGACTCCAGTCTGGCTACCCGCTGAATATCCATGATCATAAGAAAACACATTTTTAACAAGAATTCCCCAATTGTTATGCTGTAGGTGAGCATTTCAAAGGTATGCTCTGCTATCTTGCTGAAGATAAGTTATGTGGTACTTGCCGGAATGATTGGACAAACTGATAAACTCTCTTGACAGAAGTAGTTGTGCAGATGCATTTAGAAACCGATTTTCACAATTTTTTCCTCATAGTTGTATCGTTTGTTTCCTGAGTGAAGTCTGTTGTTGCATGCAAAACCCAGTGCTGAAGCAGTTAGAGATGGCTTGGGGTGAATTTAATACCAGCACGAGCTGATAAGGAACTTTCGCATTCACAAAAATTGGCAAACCCAGAGTGATCACAGATTATGTTATCCAGGAAGATAGATTAAAATATTCTAATGCAGTTGCAGCTTGGCATTTAATAGAAATTAATAATGGTTTCTGCTCATCCCCAGACATAAGGACAACGCTGCTTTATCAAACCAGTTCAGTGAAACGGCAGATGACTTCACATGCAATGAGGTTGACCCAAAATAGCATGAATCCAACAATTTCCTTAGAGAAATTTTGTGAAAGAGAGATGAAATATGTATCTATGTGGAAGAAACGTAGGAGGAATTCAGAGAAGTGGGACGCCCACAGCCCAGAGTTACCTGAGTGGATGTCTTGGGTGCTGGGGGTACCTGGTCTCAGATGGAAGGCACTATACAACTCCCATCCAGAAACAGCTGGGCTACAAGAAAAAATCCCCGGTTCAAGGTGAACATATATGCTCTGGGCTACAGATACGTACTGGTCACCAGTGGTGATCTGCAGGAGGACAGCATTCCTCTTCCAAACACCTACCCTCAGGAGTTCTGGCATTGGGGCACCTCCCTCCACAGATGAGTAAGAGATTAACAAGTGAAGAAGAATATGTCTTGGTGGTGAAGGGCAGCCCAGTACAACCCTGAGGACAACACAAGCATCACAATGTGATGAATACTGAGCAAAACTCCAGTACTAAAACCAAAACACAAGATGTCAGATCTGAGACAAGTCCTGAAACCACCCCAGCCTTGATCCTTGCAGATAATTAAACCTTTGATAAATCTCACAGAATCATAGAATGGTTTGGGATGGAAAGGACTTTAAAGATCATCTGGTTCTAATCCCTCTGCCATGGGCAGGGACACCTCCCACTAGACCAGGTTGTTCAAAGCCCCATCCAACCTGATCTTGAACACCTTCAGTGTTGGGGCATCTCCAATCTCTCTGGGCCACCTGTTCTATTGACTCACCACCCTCAAAGTGAAGAAATTATTTCTACTTTCTAATCTAAATCTGCCCTCTTCCAGTTTGAGGCCATCACCCCTCCTCCTTTCACTACAAGCCCTTGTAAAAAGCCCCTCCCCACCTTTCTTGTAGGCCCCAGGTAAATTCTAACTTACCTTATGCAATGGTCTTGCAATGAAAGAGATGAGGGAAAAAGATCTGTTGATCTTCCCAGACACATCTGAACACGTTACCAGACCCTCCATCCTGAAGTTAGTGTGACCCCCTGGGTCCTCTGAGCTGTAAAAAAAAAAAAATCAATATTAAATTAACATAAATTGCAAGAGTCATGATGGTCCTCCTATGTGCAATTTATCTACCTAAAATAGTCCAACTTGTCTGCTAAGGCATTTAATACTTTTTAAATGCAACCAGGCAGCAAACGGCTCTGCTGTAGGTTACACCACTCGCGGGCTTTGTTCACGTAGAGGACCATATTGGCAGTGTCAGTCTCCACCTGAGTATCAAGCCGCTCATACAAAGCTCACCTCCCAGCCGGATGCGTTTCCAAGACGTTTGCATGTTAACAAGCTTCCTTAGCAGATGAAATGCCTGGAGGCACTGAAGATGTGAGCCTGTGCCCACCTCACTGTGCCAACACCTGCCATTGCCGCCGTCCTGACAGGAGGCACAACTTGGAAGGGAATCTTGCTGCAGATGTTTGCTGGATCTGGAAACACCGCTGGGGGAAAATAAGACCTTAGTCTGTTCCAAAACCAACTGAAGTTGCCTGCGTTTCTCTGGAAGCAGAAAGGGCTTCAGGTGCAGTATTTTCTTGCCCATCCACAGCAAAGTCTTGAGAGTTTTCCACCACTAAAACACAAATTCCCTGCAGGCAGAGCAGTGAGAGCAGATTCTCCTGAGATGGTTTCTAGGGAAGGGTTGCAAAGGCAGCAGTTAGAGAGGCTGGGGCAGTTGTAGTGCCATGGTTGTAAAGCACATGGTCTACATTGGCATGTCCATGCAACTCAAAAACCTGCCGAAACAGCTGCCGAGAGGGAATTACAGCACAGCAGAGCAGACTGACATCTCCCAGTGTGGTTTGGAGCTCACCAGAATGATAGACCAGATTGTATGAAGTAACTGACACCACTGCAGGCAACAAGCCACACATCTGGAGACTGTGGCAGGTGGGCTGGAACTAGATGATCTTTAAAGTCCCTTAAAACCCAAACCATTCTATGATTCTATAAACTGTTTCTTTCTCTGAGCACCCTCTCCTGTGTATTCCTTGCTAATTCTATTACCACACAAATAAACTATCTGAAGACTCTTTAACCATGTGAGAGAAGAAAACCTGTCCTTTACACCAGGGTTTGACAAAGTCACTTGCTGAGCAAGAGCCAGCAGGGATGCGCTAGGAAACTCACCTGGTTACAGATGGTTGGGGTTGAAGAGAGGTCAGTGAAGATGGAGAGGGCTTGGCGTAAACTGCAGTGGTACTTGGAACTCATTCGTCACCTCTTTGCAGAGGCTGGTGGATGCCCTAAAATTATCTGACAGTGAGACTACCCAGAGAGTCTTAATTCTTGGACAGAGAAAGGTCTCTGAGAGCTCCTTGAGGTAGGAAGATGTGAAGGTGAAAAAAAGAGGACTCTTGAGCCAAATTTCAGGAACACCTCTTGGGCTTGGACCTCTGCCTGGAGTGAGGCTAAGGATATTGAAGGAGAGGACATCCTCCTGTTAGAGGGTGCACCATTGCCATTGCCAAAAAGGGTAAGATCAATGTGGGGAAAAATGGGGACATTCTTCGACCAAGCCACTGCACGGCAGGAGAGAAGCTTGTGACTTGTAGGAGTGCATGTCCTGCCTGGTGGGGCAGGCAGGCTAAGAGGTGTGAGAAGATCAATCTCAAGATGATGAAGACCTTGAGGAAGAAATCCAAATTCCTTTAGTCAAGAAGACATGGAGGAAGGTGGATTTTGCTTTCATGCTGGATCTTGCCATAACGGGACACTCCAGAATCCTTAGGGCTGGAGGATCACACAGCAAGAAGAGAGCTGCAGAAAATACTTTCTTCTGCTGCCCCACAGAGAAAAAGTCCTTCTCTACTGTTGTAGTCAGGACCAAAAGACTCCTGCCTGCTTCTAGAAGGAGTTTGGATTGACCACGTAGGTGGATCCCCAAAATTCAAGATTTCCCAGCCCTAAGTCCGAAAAATGGGAAAGCCTCATGAACAACAGCAAACACAACCTCTCGTTCTTGCTGAATGCCTGAGGGTTAAAGTGGGCATTTATGGGTATATATATGCTCCTCCCCAAAGCGATAAAGTCTTCCTACTCTTCAGATGAGGGAAACGTATCTCCTTGAGATGAGACCATATGTCTTTTGAAAGAGATAGTGTTTGAAGACCATCTGCTTTGAGGAGTTCATTAAAAGAGAAAAGGAGCAGGAAAAACAAAATACAAGCAAAAAGAGGAACTGAAACATCTAAAAGGGTTTCAAAGTAACTCAGTCCTAGAAGGGAGGTTTGAGAAGGGATTCAAGCTGCAGGTGAAAGCTCCCATCAAGCTAGAGGAAGTGAAACTGGAAAGAGGAGACTTGACATGTGCTCCATGCACGGAATGGTGGAGAAAGGTGCTCCCCACGGGGTATTAGTGGGGCTCAAGGTGCCCAGTTTTACTTGGAGGAAAGTTACTCACAGAGGACACCATCTCAGATGATCCTCAGCCTTATAGATGAGCCTTGCATGGGACTCACTGTGCTTTGGAGATCCTAAAGCAGGATTTCAGTGCTCCCCAGTGCACTCGTGTTGTTACGGCAGGGGCTGCTCTGAGCTGGAAGCTGTGGCTTCAATGACACCTTCTTCTGGGAACATCCACCAGCCCTCTGTTGATGCCCAGTTCTGGTTTGTCTGATGATGTGCAAACAACAGAACTTCCAACAGGAATAACTGATTCCCTGTGCCTTGCAGAGGTTACATATGCTTCTATTAAACCAAATTTCTTGTAAACCACAGAACCTTGGGGAAAGCTTATTCCATCTGCAGATATTTCAATTGTGCTCTGTTTTCCTTTGGTCTTCCTGGTTATATTTGGAATTAGCTTTTCCACCTGGTTGTTAAAATGCTTCAACCTTTCTATCAGTTCCTGTTAATTCTATGATAAAATGCCACAAAAAGCTCCCTGGTGACCAGGGTCATTTCAGGTGCTGCGCTGAGTGCCCAGTAGATATCTCATGGGTGGGGATGTGGCCCAGTTTTCTCGAAGATCTTGATGTTTGTTTTTATCCTTAATTAGAATGAAACACAAAAAGATACAAATTTCTCAAAGAGTCTTGTCTGAAAAAAATGTTAATTGGGGAGAGAAAAATCAGAATTATTTTTTCAGTAAAATGTGTGTATTACAAAAACACACACACACAAAATTATATAAAAGTCACGTTCCAAAGTTGTCAAAACAGAAAACTGATCCTGACTCAATTTTTCTACAAGTTTCCTTTCAAAATGGAATCTACTTGGCTTTGTTTCAGGGTTGGGGGTTTTTTTTAGAAATGCATATTCAAATCAAATATGACTCCACTGTTTTTTCCAGAACTGTTGACCCTCAAATTATCCTACAACCAGATGGAGACCCAATGATTCCTCTTTAGTTTCCTTAAGTTCACAGCTGACCAATCATATTGAAATTATTTCAAAAAGTCAGAAAGTTATTGTGACCAAAACTGAGAAGCAAGGTTTACTTTTTCTGTTATTAAACTTGAAGAAGAATTTTGTTTTCAATTTAGAACCCTCCTGCCAGTTTGTTCACTGATGATCCTTTGGTCCTGCAAAACAGCAGGATCAACCCTTGGCACAAGTGTTGCTTCAGAGGAAGCTCTGAGTTGCTTTTTTAATGTCTCTAATAATTTTCTTTCTGTATTCATTTAAATCCCTATGTGGTCACATCTCCATGTAGGATATTTAATTCCATTTATCCAGTTTTCATCTCTCCCGTATTAAGAAGAAGTCATTACCAGCAGGCTCCCAGGGATTTAACAAGTATCTTAGAAAAATGACGGGTGTTATTACAACTGTCATTCCCCTGACTAATGTCAAAAAATCTGCAACATTCGATCCATATACATCCAAGTCCAATAATAAACATGTACGTTTATTGCTTCACAATAGCACAAACATTTTCTGCCTCTGCCCAATTAACAAAAACGAAGGCTGCTTCATTGTAAAAGGTACCTCACTCTGGCTAGTCCGGCCACACAAGGTCACTGAAGTCCCCAGCTCCAGCCCCAACGTCTCCTCCTCACATCATTGTGAGACCCCTGTAGATGCTCAGCAAGCTGCAGCAGTACCGTGCTTCCCACAGCACTGCTGCCTCTATCCTTCCTGAGAGCCCCGCGAACCCGTCAGACCTTCATTTCTTTAAGCAAAAGACCACAGGGTTATATTAGTACTTTTTTTTTTTTTTTTTCCCTATAAATAATAACAATATATTGTGTGCTCGGAGCACAATGTTTTAACATTAAAAGCAGTTATGAAGTGTAGGTGAAGAACAGTTTGAGAAGAACCTTTAATTCAAGTATTCCCTTCTCTACTCACTTTATAAACACTGGGGTTTGGGGATTTCTTTTTTTTTTTTAAGAGAAGAGTGTGTAGATGCGTAACGGCTTTGGCAATTTTACAAGGTGTATTACTGACTGCACCACAATGTCCTTAGGGCCACAAGGAGACATTCACATTCGATTTACAGACCTGCGCTGAGGACTGAGATTGGCTTTGTGGATGCCAGAGGATGCCACAGGTGGACCAAGAGAACTTCTTACAGTCCATGGCCAACCTTGCCAAAGGCCTATTTACAAAATCTTAATGGATTAATCTTATGATTTGTTAAACACTAATTCCCCACACAGAGGAACAGATGTGCATCCACGGAAAATGTGTTTAAAATCCATGGACATCATGTTTGTCCCAGCAAGGCACCCGCAGAGCTGACACTGGCTGTGACCCCCAGGGCCAGCCCCAGGCTCAGACCCCGACTGCACCGCCCAGAGCTGCTGGGAGCAAACCCTAACAATTTAACTGCATTGTTTGGGGTTTTGCTCTAACAATTAGATCTAAATGAATTATTATTAGACTTCTAAGATACTAACTATACTAACATCACATTCTTGGCTTCACTTACACGTGTGCATGCTCTTGGCCCAAAATCAAGACTTTATTGTGCATGGGAATGGGAATAAAACCAGGGGCTGGTGTTCCAAAGGAGCTATCAGCTTCTTGTCGAGGGGAGAGCGCAGAGTTCTCCACCGACTTCAGAGAGACATGTGAAATCTGGAAATCTTATTCTGGGACACATTTTCTTGCCCTTACATTTCTGATGGACCTTGTTACCAGAAATGGCTGCTGCCATTTCACAGCAAACTGCTTAAAGGACAGGCTGGAAAGGAAAGCAAGAGAAACAAATAATGTGATACACCCATTATTTCAAATCACTCAGATTCAGAGGAGATTTTTTTCACTTAATATTGCACAAACCAGCTCATTTTCCCCCACCTTGCTTCAGGGGCTTCCTTTTTTATCCCCACTAAACAGTCCAGCTCAAACATAACTCTTCTGATGTGCAAGGACAAGTCAAATCATGGAAGAACAAGTCCCTTCTTTTCTAGTGCTGGGCACCTGCACACCCCAAGCTCAGAATGGAATTCTTAGGTCTAGCAAGGAGGTTTTCATAGTAATCATATATTTAATCTTAATTATATTCCATAAACTTGATTCTAAGTTAGTTTAAACTGAAGTTATTTATGGTAAATAATGATGAACTATTACTGTCTATTCAAAAGACTTCTTATGGAAGTTATAATCTGCTATTCCCAGATTATAACTTCCATAAGAAGTCTTCTGAATAGAAATCAGGGACCACTTTGCAAATATCTGTACCTAAGTCTACCTGATGGTGTCTAAATGTTTAATATAAACAAGAAGAGAGGTCAGCACCATTAACAGAGGCTTCAGGAATGCCAGGTTAAAACTCCTCCCTGCTTTAGTTCTCTCTTCCTAGGCCAGACCCAAGTGTGGCCATTTGGCATCAGAATCCATCTGCTCCACATCACAGTCCGTGTGCTGAGCAGGGGGACGGGAACCACCAGTCTCTGTTGTCTGCGGAATCTTCTGCGATGCAAAAATCCTTCAAGCTCCTGGTCCATGGGAAAGGTTACATTTCAAACTCTCTAATTTCCTAGCGTAGGCAAGAAAATCCTTAGATTAAAGAAACCCTCAACATTTCAGATATTTCTATGTGTAACAGAATTCCAGTTTTTAAATGCTGGTCACATCCCTGGAGACTGTTATCGCACTGAAGTGTTCCCACAGAGACAATAATGCACAACTGCTCCAGACAGTAGCTTAACCATTTTTCTCATCCCACTTAGGCAACTTCTAGTGCAAGGGGAAAAGGAATAAATTATAACAAGGGCGAAGAAACCGTCAAGATTTTTCAAGAAGCTCTCAAGTTATCAGCTCAGTAGGTTTTACCAAATACACTGTGAAATTCTTGTGGTTTTCATACGCCCACAGACCCCATGAGCAGGAATGTCCTTACAAGCTGCAAAGTTCAGCTCATGCAGACCTTGCAGTCCCACCACACTGAAAATGGAAATACTGCTCCTCTGTGCCCTGAACCCTCATCCCTGCTCCTGTGGGATGGAGACCCAGAACTGGTCCTGGTGTCCAGCTCAACCCACACTCCACAGCTTCGGGACTGGCTTAGCTTCTCCCAGGGTCCCCCCCATGGTCCCAGTGACTTTGATGGCTGCTTTTCAAAGGGAAAGGGCAACTCCCAACCCTGAGATGTAATTGTGGGGAACCAGCCCTGAGATCCCATCGCCTGCAGCAAAGCTCCAAGGGAGGCTGCCCCTTCTTCTACCAGAGCTGCCTTTCTGCCACAACGTGCCCCTGAATCACCCCCTGAGGATCTGGATGCCAGATGTGCTCTTACCTCGCCAGAGTTTCTTCATTTTAAGTTAAAGGAAACAATTTGTATCTTAGACATATGGTATTTTCGAATATTTTGGACTGAGCATTGACTGTGGCATCAGGGAGCCAGCGCAACGTTTTATCTGTGGAACGATTAGGGTATGAAAGCACACACTGCACAAAGGACATGTGCTCTTGTCTCATCTTGTTTTATTTTTTTAAAAAAATTTGATTCAGAAACAGCTTTGAAAAAGAATTCCTAGTGAAGCAAGACACCCAAGGGGCATGCAAATCTGAACCGAGATACAGCTGTGCTGGATTTCACTCCACAGCTTTCCCAATTCTAATTTATTTTAAAAATGGATGTATAAAGATTATGACAGAGAAGGCACTGCAGATAAAGATTTAAAATTCACTTGCTAAATACATGTTTAGCTGTAGTGAAAATGTGATTTAGTCTTGCTAGGATAGTTACGGTCCTGAACTAACATTGACTACTAATTAGAAAAGCACTGCAGGACATTATTATAACAAGTAGTTTTCCAAATCTGAAGTGTTCCAGATTGTTTCTATTAGGACAAAAATTGAGGGCATCAAACGTGTCTTTGAAAACCTCCTTAAATAAATCAGATTCCACCAAAGAGTAAAAATCAATTAAAAAATACCTGTTTGCCTTCAATCCCAAGTCCCTCTCAGCTAGCCAAGTTTTAGACTTCCCTTCAGTTTTTCCCCTTGCCCCTGATGTCCCTGATGCTTATGCAGGAGCAAGAGGGGGTTGTCCCTGTTCCTCCAAGCCAAACACCCACCTTGCACCCACCAGGACGAGAGGCCTGGACTCCGTGTGCCAAGCAGAGCACGTCAGGGACCCCTCCACCTCACACCCCACACTCCAGCAGAGCACCAGCTCCAGAGCTTTCCTTCCTGCACAGCCCCAGTGTCATTTTCATCTCTCCCATCCTCTTGCTGTGATAAAACTTCTCTTCCTGAGCTTTTGACCCAGACCTGCTGTTGCTGGTGGACAAGGGAACCAGGAGTGGAAACCAGTTTTAGGGTGTGTTCATACAGACAAACTCCACATTGAGCAACAAAGATAACCTGAGCTATCACCTGCGCACGTCCACCCAAGTCTTTGTGACACACAACTCCTTGCATAAGGTTTTTCTGGCAGAGGTAATTCCTCTGCTATTTGAGCAGCTGGCCCAATATTCATCTAATGCAAACTTGCCCTGAGCTGTAGGCACAGATTTCTCTAGACATCGCTGGCTAGTGGCTTTAAAACAGGTGGGTATTACCAGAGAGCTCAGGAGCAGTGTCACTGCCCACCCAGCTCTCCAGGCACCACCAGTTCCTCATGCCCAGAGGATCCCATCTGGCTTCTCCAGCCCCAGCCTGTCCCACCAGACCTAGACTCCCACCTTCTGCTGTGACCCTCCTCCTGGGGCAACACCACCGGTTTCCAGACCATTTGGAGACTGCAGTTCCCTTTGAGGTGTGCGCATGGGACACCCAGTGCTGAGACGGGTCCTTGGCTGCTGGGGGTGATGGACAGCAGGAAAGCGCGTGGGCATCCCCAGTGTCCCCCAAGGATGGTACCAACAGCAGAGCTCTCCAGTTTGGCTTAGCATTTTGAGAACACTTAAGAGGTAGGATGCCAGGAGCAGCTTCCCCTTGCTTCTGTTGACCAACAGGCTGGAAACTACAGAGCAAAGAGACAGGGAAGAAGACAGACAGATAACCCAGTGCGTGGGAAAATGGTAAAACCCAAACAAACCAGAGCAAAACAAACCAGAGCAAAACAAACCAGAGCAAAACAAACCACCCCAGACCTGAGTGCCTGCAAGCATGAACCTCTTGAATACTATCCTTTTCAGAATTTGGAGCTGCCCTTATCAAGTCTGTATTGACAGAAGTTGATTTTTTAATGTGTTTGTGCTTGGGGAACCAACAGGCACCTGGAAATCGTGCATCCATGTCAGGACATTCTTTCGATGGCCAGGATGCTGTTCAAGCGGCAGCACAGCTCCTGCCTTGGCCTCCTGCCCAGAGCATCTCCAAGCACCTTGGGCAAGCCAGGGGAGCAGGGGCAGGGTCCCCCCCTGCACCTGGCTGGGCATCATGTCACCATCCCTTGTACCTGCAAGATAAATGAGCAGGGCCCAGGGGGCATTGTCTTACCTCTTTTTATTATCTCTGCAGCTCCAATTTGCAAACATTTCCCACAAATTACATTTAAAATGTATGAAATGTCACCGCTCGTGCATTTAACTGTCTCAGAGTGACTGGGTGACAGATGGGATGCGTAACACTGAATTAGATATGTTGACCAAAAGCATTAATGGCTTTTTTCTGCTAATAAGTAGGGCACATATTCACATGTGGAAGTTATTTAAAGTTCATAGATTTCCAGCAGCATTTGCTAGGCTTGGTCTGACAATTGTCTGTGAGTGAAATATTTATGCACCAGGCTCTGTTTTGATTAGAAGCAGCACTCGCTGTTATATACCAGACAATTACACCATTAAGACAACCCATGCAGATAACGAGAATTACTCCACAATGGCAGCAACAAGCTGCTGGTGGGAGGGGTGGCCGGGGATGGTCCTCAGCTGGAGCATCCTCCAGCACTGTGCCCAGCAGGACCTCGCTGTCCTCAGCAAGCCCAACAGCCATTTTCCTCTTGCTTCACTGCTCCAGAACAAATATTCTCAGTGCTACAAAGCTGCATCTTTTATTGTGGCAATCATTCCATACATCCCAGGCCTGGTTTTCCTGGGCGAGGAAAATAGAAATACTTGGCAGCCCTTCCTACGTGTGACAAAGCTGTCGCAAGCATAAGAGAAAATATGGTCCTACCTCAGCTGTGTCTGATACGGGCCAGGAAAGCAAGAGAAGCACATTGCAGCCCACTGAAAGCACAGCACTTATTGCTCTCCAAAACATTTAGCTGCTCCACAGCCTGGGGTCCTCATGACCAGCGTGTTCCTAGGTGCCTGAGCAAGGCCAGTTTTATGGATGGAGAAAGGAGACAGAGAGCGAAACTGTCTCACCCAGAGATGCACAGGACTGAAGACACGGCCTCAGGTTTCCTATGGCTCAAAGTAAGGTCCTGGTTCTCAGACTGTTCTTTTTGTTTGAATAAGAGCACATGTACATGAAGACACAAAATTAGCTTAACACTTGTCATCATGAGCTACCCCGCTGGAGACCCTGACAACATCCACCTCAGGTCCATCTGGTATTAAAGTAGCTGTGGAGCCCTGAAAAACAAACAAACAAAAATTCTTAAGAGGTTGCCCAGAGAGGTGGTCACTACCCCATCCCTGGCACCATTGCAGGTGAGGTTGGCCGGGGCTCTGAGCAACCTGCTCTAGTTGCAGATGTCCCTGCTCCCTGCAGGGGGTTGGACTAGATGGCCTTGAAAGGTCCCTTCCAACCTAAAGCATTCTAGGATTCTATGATAAGAGCTCTTTGTGGCCATTGAGGTAATGGCCCTCCCACACTTGGTGTAGAGGCAGGACCCTGCTCTGGGGATGGGCAGTAACTCACCCATCCCTTCAACGTGGTGGCTGGAAACTGCGTGAACTCCCCATTGCTAATGTGGTCAGATTGCTCCTCAGCCCTGACCATTTAAGAACTTAATTCACCCACTTCCCACAAGAAGTTATTAGCTGCATGTAGAGTTAATTATCCTCCATGGTTGCGTTTGATGAGTATTTAATCACATGCAGTTTTGGCATGGTAGCGTTTAGCATCGTGCTGCACTGCACAGCTCTGCACAACTCATTGCCCATAGTCATTCATTTTCAAGCTACAAGAAATTCATCTCATCTTGACTTATTTCCCCCCATTTCACTAACAATAAGCAGTTATTACTGAAATAAAACATAACATTAAACAATTTTGCCTAGAGTATCTCTCCCCATTGAGTCTCACATGCCTCATTGAGACACAGCTCGCCCTTTGGCTTAGCAAACCCGGGTACAACGCTCAAAAACTGGTTTTGCTTGCAGGGCAGCCATGGTGGACAAGAAACTGCCAGCACTGGGGTGCAGGGACACCAGCGGCTATGGGGACTGTCTGGCAGCAGAAACATGATATCTTTGCAGGCCCCTGCTTCTTTGCCAGAGAGCACGAATTTCCCCATCCTAGGGAAGACAGAAAAGTTGTCTACAATACACCAGAGATGCTTCATGGGTTTATGCTTTACACCTTCAGGGAGCAGCAAACTTCGGTTATCATAGAATCATAAAGTGGTTTGGGTTGGAAGGGACCTATGAAGGTCATCCAGTCCAACCACTCTGCATTGAGCAGGGACATCTGCAACTAGAGCAGGTTGCTCAGAGCCCTGGCCAACCTCACCTGCAATGGTGCCAGGGATGGG
>JAVSBS010015146.1:0-12203 GCA_033124195.1 Coracias cyanogaster | reverse complement strand
CTTCAGCTGATCAACTCCTGGTTGATATAGTCCTGTCCTTGCCCACCACCCCAGCCATGACAACCTGGGTGAGGACAGAGCCACAGGTGGGACAGGTTCTGCCTCTGGAAGATGAAGACACTAAGAAAAACAAAACACTCCCTCTAAGAACCCCTGAGACTATGACACATTAGAAGTCTCACTCCCGAGACTTGAGCCTATCTCCAATCTACCAAGAACGTCACGTACTGTTGTGTCTCTTCACATCAGATGAAGATCAGAAATCTTTCAAAGGGCTTTGAACTTTCCTGGGGTTTACATTGGAAACTGGAGCCCAAAAGAAGAGAGTTAGAGAACGAGAACAAAGACGGCATTTACAAAAGCGGGAAGTAATGACCGCTCCTGAGCTGTCAGGGAGGGCAACTCTAGCTAGACTTAGAACGCTCTCGACTTTTGGCACCCTCTGTTCCACGCTAACTTCAGCGGACACGTGGGGAGAAGGATGTTTTTTGCCAACTCCCAGATGAAGCTAGAAAACCGCCAGCACGATGCTGTGATATTTCTGAAGCTAAACAAACAAACCCCAGCAACACCACCACAAAATTCAGCCCCCTTCTCCGTAGTCACACCACCACGAAACCAGGACGGTGCCCAGTGTCACAGAACTCACGAGCCAACTTGACCCATGCCCTCTTGGCATGAAGAGCTGCAAAACCCAAGGCTTTCCCCCGCTAAACTTCACCGGGGCGGCTCGGTCCAAGCTGTGGAAAAGCCCTTTGGGCTGCGTGTTCCCGGGCAGGGCTCACCCCGCCCGGCCGCGCTGCCCCGGCGCTTGTCCCCTCGCTCGGCCGGCCGGGGCACCTACCGGAGAAGGTGTCGAGGGCGGTGGGCTGGTACTCGTCGGGGTACCCGTTGGTGGTGTAGCTGACGACCAGGCTGGTCTTGCCCACGGCGCCGTCGCCCACCAGCACGCACTTGATGCCCAGCTCCGGGCCGCTACCCCGGGGGGGGCTGTGTCTCCGCAGGGCCGGCGAGTAGTCCAGGAGCTCCTGGGGGGGCATGGCACCGGCACCGGCACCGGCACCGGCAGCGGGGGCTCGGCGGGGCTCAGCGCGGGGCCGCTGCCATGGCCGGGCGGGCGGGCTACCGTCGGGGCTGCTGTCGGGGCTGCTGTCGGGGCTGCTGTCGGGGCTGCTGTCGGGGCTACCGTCGGGGCTGCTGTCGGGGCTGCTGTCTCTCCCGCCCGCCGCGCACCGCTCCTCACCGCTACACCTGCCGCCCGGGGCCCCAAAGCGGGCCCCATTTCCCTAGGCCCGCCCCGGCCCGCCCCGGCCCCCGCCCCCCGGCCCCGCCGTAGCCCGGGCAGCGCCGGCTCTGGGGCTGTCGGTGGGGCCCGAGGGTCCCGCCGCGCCCCGCGTCGTGCACAGGCAGGGGGAAGCCGCCCCCCAGCACTCCCTTTTCTTTCCAAAAGAAGCCGCGCCGCTGCATTTCTTGCCACCGGCCGCCTGGAGCTCCGTGGCTGCGGGCCGGACGGGAATGAAACGGGCGCTGGGCAAGGAGAGAGGCAGCAGAAGGGCAGTGACAGAGCGGCACCGTGCTTGTCTCGCCGTGAGCGCCGTTACCGAGCTCCTCCGGTTCCTCCCTGAGGAGCTCACGGTCTGAAGAAGTAGGACTAGACAGAAGAGAGGGAGCGCAGCGCTGAAAGGGAGAGATGTGGCCGCGATATCGCAGCCACCATTGCACCCCAGTGTAACACCACCAAGGGGCTGAAAACACCAGAGGGAGAGTATAAATTCGCACAGTATCTGCCATTGCAACACCAGAGGAGCTAAGCCCAGGCTGTCAATGAAGGCCATCAGTTCAGTGAGGTGATGTCCTTCACTGTGCGTCTGGCAAGGGAGACCTGTCTACGCTAGGCAGGTTTGTGCTGCAAGGAGCCTTTGAGTAGCAGCTCCTCAGCTGGTGTCTCGCTGCGTTTTGCATCCACGCTGAGAAGCTACCCGGGTGTCTCGCTGATATTAATACGTAAGAAGACATCTTGAAGTCAGGCGCAGTCTAAAATGCCTTTCCCCATGGTTGGCAGAAGGTCACAGGCACTTCAGCCCCTCAGGTTCAAGAGTCTGGGCTGGACAAAACATGTCCGCTCTTTGGAGACAGCCCACAAGCTTCCTAGGAACAGCAAGAAGGCTTTTTCTCGGCAGTTTTCTCTAGCAGTTTGCTTTAATCAACCTCTTCTGTGTTTTTCCCAGCATGACCTTACATTTCCGCAGCTACAAAAAATTGGGATGGTATTATAAATCATTAAAATTTAGGCTGCTGCTAAAATGTGTGCCAGATAGTCATAGAATCATCAAGGTTGGAAAAGACCTCTAGGATCATCAAGTCCAGCCTTCACTGCAACATCTCCCTGACCACATGTCTTGAAGTGCTACATCTACTCATTTTTTTAACACCTCCAGGGATGGTGACCCCACCACTTCCCTGGGCAGCCTGTTCCCATGGCCAGCCACTCTTGCAGTAAAGAATTTCTTCCTAATATCCAATCTAAACCTCTCCTAACGCATCTTGAGGCCATTACCTCTTGTCCTGTCTTTAGTTACTTGGGAGAAGAGACCAACACCAGCCTCACTACAGCCTGCCCCATAAGGTGTGAGGTGCGGCTGTGCCTCTGATGGAACTGGCAAAGACAGGCTACGCAGCAGCCAGGGCAGGCAGCACGGCAAGCGAGGACCTCGCAGGAGTTTTCCAGTGCATTTCTGACATGATGGGAATGACGACATTTCCATTTCATCAGAAGACATGAATGTAAATGAGGGATTATTCAGCAAATTATTCACTGTTAGCAAGTGTCAGCAGCAGCAGGGGACAGAGATTAAGAGAACCTGGCAACTCATGTTTCCTATATGCTGTTTACTTAGAAATGGAAGTGTCCCTCAAGAAGATAGGCTGTTGCCCCGCTTCAAGGACTGAATCCCTTTTTCTTTCATTCCTTTCCTCCTCCTCCTGTGCCTATGTTATTTTTTCCTTGCAGTTTCTGAACAGCCCTTGGTTGACACACACTTAACTTGCAGATGAGCTTAAGTGATTTTTAATCTACATTTAAACTAAGCGATTAAGCAAACAAACAGGGCAGCTCCCACGGGTTTGTTTCTCAGGTTTTGCCTTGCTCCTGACAACTCGCAGAAGATGCAGGTTTAGTTTCACAGCACAGTGAGGCATCAGACATTTTGGGTTTCCAAGATTTTTGTACAGTTTTGGTTTCTGTGATGGAAGCTTGTCCCATTCCTAGAGCTGCTGAGCCAACAGCCACAGGGAGAAGCTCCGCACACCACACACAGGTAGCAGGTACGGCAGGAAAGTCCCACTGCTCACTGCTCCTCTGCCAAGATCAGCTCTCCGCCTGAGTGGGAAATACACAGTCTGCAAGGCCATGTTTGGCCTCTCTCCCAGAAATTATAATTAGTACCAATTATGATGGTATTCCTCATGATGTGAATTCCCATCCACTGTGAATTGAGTGCAGAAGATCAAACTCTTTTCAGGCAGATCACGTATAGATTTCAGGTACTTTTAGCGTTCAGCCACTATCCCCCTGGGCTACACGATCATCTGTATCTTCTTTAATTAAACAGAAAAGCTGCTCCATCAGAATATACAGTGATTTACAGTGGAAATCAATTTATATGTTTAGGCAGTGTGTGATTGTCACCACCAAAAGGACTTCATACATCTGTGCAAAGCCCTACTATTAAAAAAGCACAGTTACTTAGAGGAAGACACATCCTTTTTTGCCCATTTCTATTAATTATACCCACCTTTCTCACTGGAGCTGTGGCAGCAGAAGTCCACCTATGTCCTACGTTAAAAACAGTAACTAAGCTCATTTAGTTAGGGGAAAACAAGGGCTTAACCCTCACGGTTTGGGCAAAGCTGTGGATCAGCTCAAACTATTCCATACAATTTCCCCTCTGGAAATTGTGATGCTGGGATTTTTGGCAGGTAGAGGTTCTGACTTTCACTGACAACGATCATATTCTGCCTGGCTGGCTGATCTAATTTGTAACTTCATAATTATGCGTGGCCACAGACCAATTTGCCTGAAAGTCACAGAGTGGGAGCCACTGTTGCAGTCTTTGGCAAGGCCTTCCCAACTACTCACATTGCTACAAAAAGACATTGCATGTTGTGGGATTTGGCAGACCTCCGTTTTAAAACTAGTGGGGCTCCCTTCTTATCAAGGGAGAGTGAAAAATTTATCAGTGAAAAATTTATCAGCCAATCTTAACAGGGTAGTGAGCAAACCTGGCCTTTGGCTTTACCTGCATTTGCACAAGTGGGCTGCCTATGTCAGTACACTCCCTTTGTGAATGATGCCCTTGGATCACATTTCTAAATCCTTTCACAGTGCTAAGTGTGAGGAAACATGAAACAATGAGAAATGGGGGGGATGATGAGAACAGATGGCAATGGCATCCCACAGCGGGGCAGGCGAGTGGAGATGGAGATTGAGGGGCCAAACTGGAGTGCAGGTGCCAGAGCAAACTGGATCCCGTGATGCTAAGAGAAAGGTTGAAGAAGTTGAGATGCCTGGCTGGTCGCCTTCATAATCGACATCGATGAGACAACCAGTGCTGAGTCACCCGGAGTTTTGTCATGCACCTGAGCGTGCATCCTCCCTGGGAAAAATCAAGCATAATTACCACTTAAAAGAAGTGACAGACAAAAGGGTGAAGACAGGAGCCTGACTCTGGTTTTCCCTTTCGGTGTGCCTCATCTAGTCACTGCAACCTGTAGGAAGTGATGTCAGATGCTTCTCCATATCATTTTCTATCAACCTCGCAGAGGCAGAAAGAGCCACAATGCACAAGTCAGTGGAAAATCAGGCTTTGGCTATTCACGGAGAAATTACTACAGCTGAAATCAAAGGCAGAAAGATCCTAGTATTTGCTTTCCCCTGTTGAGGTCTTGATTGATAGGAGCTCTGTAGTTTCTAGGTCCACAGCAATAAAAATAATTCATGATTCTGTAGCAGCTAATGGGTATTTCTGGTGTACAGTGGAGATGCATGATTTTGAAATGCCATTCAGGAAAATGAAAATTAAAAAAAAGAGAGAAACAATGTGAGAATACAGCTTGCACTATCCTGGCCTCTGAACCACTTGATTGCTCCTTAGAAATAAAAGCAATGCCATGGGGGATGCACAGAGATGTTCTGGTTCATCTACTCACCGCTCCTCTGGTGAAATGCGGAGGTAAAAAGCTACAACAATATTATACTACAGTTCAAGATTACAGAACAATAAGTTTAAATGAAATGGCAATGCCACTAGCTTAAAAATGTTTTGCTAGATGTTCCAAGGAGAGATAAGTACCTATATTGTACTCAGCCCCTTTCTCAAAGACAAATTCATCTCCTATCTGACTTGCTTATGAACGAGTCCTACCTCTCAGATGTCCTATAAATAATTTAGAAGTATGTTGCCATCTGCTGGAGAAAGTATCTTTCTGTTTAATTACCTATGTATTTATAGCTATGTAATAATCTTAAATTATAATTAAAAAATAAATCAGCCAATAAACGTGAAAAAGGTTGAAGGCACTCAAAGCCCCTTCTTTAAATCTGAAACAGAAACAGCAAACTTCAGACTAAGGATAGGTGGAAATACAACGCTCTAAGCTTAATTTAATTATCTCAGTCAATTAGACACTGAAAAGAGGAGTTAACACTTCACTGGAAAGGATGAAGGAATTAGCAAGAGGAAGGTGATAAGGCTCACATCCCCCATGTGAAACAGGGAAAGGCGGGCAGTTAATGCAGAACAGTGAGGGGCTGGGTTGAAGAGGGCTGGTTAGGAAAACCATAAAATGCTGCAGGAGCACTGTCTCTGCCAAGCTACCAGTGTCAGTTCTCAAGCTTATCATTTCTAGATCTTCCTTGAGGATCAGAACTGAGGGATTAGCCACAGAGTGCTGGTGATGGGAAAAAGGTTTTCTCACTGGAAAGGCATGTTTCTGTCCTTTAATTCTAGTGCTTGTCTGCTCATTGTAGGGTTTTGCCCATAGCGTTTCCCTGAGGGCACTCAATGTGCTTACTGAAGGGCAGCTACGTGTGTAGCATCAACAAACCTTGATAGTTCACTTGTGGGAAAACTTCTTGAGGTGTTGGTAGCTGCTGTAGTAAAGAGGTCTGTGATTGCTGCTCTGGCATAACAGGGTTCCACCCAGTGTTTGCTGGTCTGCAGGAAGTCTGCTTTGACAATGAATTTGGAGAGCGGGGAAGATTGCTTAACAGTTAGGGGTGGGCTCTGGCAAATGCATTTCGAGCTTTGATCTCTTCCAGTGTAAATTATAATGGTTCTATGGCTTCCCATGGAGGTTCCAGTTTAGGTTCCCATGGGTAACTGTGACACCCATGGGTACACAGTCATGGCACTTTCTTTTACTGTAGTAGATTTGTGCACAGAACTCAAGTGGTCACTCAAAGACACTGTCTGTGTCACTGGGGAAGTGTCACTCTTGGGACAAGGTCTCTTGATTGGATGGGGGACATAGGTATCTGCAGCACTCTCCTCAAACAGGTACTACAAAGGGGTGTCTGAGAGCCTGGCTGTATATTCCATCTTTTTTGGTATATTATGGAGGCTGTTGCTTTTGGGAAACATACCTATTTGCTTATGGCTGTTATAAATGCTGTCTATTTTTTACATTGACCACAGTGAAGGAATATTCTATATACAGTGAGGTGGAGCGATGATCAGTACCACATCTGGAGTGGAAATCTGTGAGGAAGTGCAAATTATAATTGTGTCACTAGGTTATCTCAGGGACAGTTCAAGTAATTAGAATTTGAGCTGCCTTTGTTCTGCCAGTACCTCCTCCCACAGCCACGTCCTCCTGCCCCTTCTTCTGCAGGTGGTGGATCACAGAGCCATCTGCTGCAGGGCAGTGAACTGGCTCACTCTGCCCTCATACATGTGCTAATAGTGGCACAGTGTGGGTTGGACAGGGCAGCCAGGAATGACAGAGACAGGGGTGTGGAAGCCCAGACTTAGGCAGGCTTAATCGGCTGGGATTCTGGACCTTGGACACACTATATGTTTGCCAATGCCATTATCTAGAATCTGTTCCTCAAGGCAGCTGAAGAGATGAGCATGTCATACAGCATCTAGATGTTGACAGCTGTCTCCATACCTTGGAGAAAATGTTAACTGCTGAAGCCAAAATCACTGCAGGCGTGACCACAGCCACCCAAAAACAAGACCAGAATTTGGGTTTCCAATCCAAACACATCACCAAAATTACTCTATTAATTCTTTCCCACAAGTCCCTCACGTAGACTTACACCACCACTACACACAAAATGTAATAATCTGATTCTCCATGCATTCCTGCTGAATCCAAGAGCTGAGAAATCTTTTCCCTGCAAGCCTTGCTCTCCCCTTCTTTCAGAATATCAAGCCTGTGAATGCAGCACCGGGATATCATTTTTGCATGTTTGTAAATTAAATACTCACAGCAGATGATAGTGCAGATGGATGGGGCAGGCTTGTGGGCCTCAATTAGCTTTAGGTTGATGTTTCATTTCCAAATAAGGTGAGAATCTGGCTTTCAGTTTAACCACACAAATTCAACTCATGAGGTATCAGCCCTAACTGGCAATATTATCTGCCAGGATGAGAAAGAAAATCTCTTCCATTTCTAGGCCTCACAAGAAAAAAAAATATTATAAAGATATGTCTTGATCTAGGCTTTAAATTGAAACATGCCATAGAGCTGAATACTGAGAAATTTGTGCAGAAATTTCAATTTAGCCTAATTTCCAGATATATTTCAAGAGCATTTATTTCCCCCTTACCAAACAACACTTCAGTCTTCCACTGCTAAAAATGTGACCAAAAAGTGAAGAAGCATGAGCATCCCTGTTGAAGGTAACAGGAGGAGACCTCATCTGAAATGACGGGTCAAACTATGCTCACCCCTGTCATATAAACATGAGCTGAAGCTGCAACTGATGCAGAGAAGAACTACTTGGATGCTCCAGGAAACAAACTGCCTTCTCTTTTTAAGAGGAGAAAGGCAGTAAGTTCTTGGTTTGGTAAATCCTGGATTTGGTACGTCCGAATGAAGGCTATGATTGGTGATGATTTTTGCAACGGCAATTAACACTCTAAAATGTCCTGTACACACAAGGACAGTGTTTGAACAAGAACAGAAGGATTCAGACTAGCCAGAGCTTACGTTAGACCAGAAATTGGAGCTTAAAATCATGAGAATAATCAGCATTTGAAACAGGTATGAACTGGAGCAGTCAGGGGAAAAAAATACTCATGCTTTCACACAGAGCTTGATAGGAACAGAGAAAGGACTATATGATGTGGTATCTATGAGAGTGGGAGAATGGATCTGATAGTCCAAGAGGTCCCTTCCTACATCATTAGCCTAAACCAAATCTAATTTTTGTGTAGCTTTTGAGAAGCTGAAAGAAAACTGTTGCTGTTTATGATGATCAGGATGATTGGAGAAGAAAGGAATGTGGTTTTGTTGCTTTGGCTCAGAGCTGCCACATAAAGAAGTTAAACAACAGAGACTGGGGCTGGGGCTCAGCTCCTCCTGGCTCTTGCAGGGAGGCTGACTCAAGAGGAGACACATCATGTTTTCAGCAAAACAGGCAGAGATGACCCCATGGAGGCATGTCACGGGAGCCTCCAGGAACCCAGCTAGTGTAGGACCTGCATCTGGCCTGAGGCTGAGCAATTCAGATCAGAGCCCTAGTTTATGGGGGTGAGGTATCCAGTAAAAAGGCAGAGAAAAAGGAGATGTAACTTTGTGTAAAGCCAACCACATGCCACTGCTACTTGCAGTGCTTCATTGCTACCTGAAGTGCAAGTTTGAGAAGATCTCCTCTATCCTGTATTGGATCCCTGTGTGTTCCAAACTGCCCTGTACCCTGTGGGACAACATTTGCCTGTTCCTTCCAGAAAGTGTTGTGAAGATTACATGTAATATACAGTGTTTAGTATACATATAGTATATATGTTTTATAGTATATTCTTTGTATATACCATGAAACCCAAAAGCGTTGTGTAAGAAATTAGTCTTTACTAATGCTGTTGTTACAAATTCTGCTAGTTTAAGCTATAGGGCAAAGCTGTAAATAACAACTGTTGGCATATCAGAACAAAAGAAAAATCCAGGTTTTAAGTAGCGTTTAGTGACAGAGAAGCTGTGTCCAACACGCTTAGTCTAGAGAGCTGGAATAAACCGGCAGAGCAAATCTAACACAGTTCAAGGACAGCCTTATGCTGGATTCCCGTATGATGTGCCACAATCATTATTTTAGCAATAAAGCCAAGATTTTATCACTACAGAAGAATCACAGCACAGGACTTTTAATAGGAGCATTTTAAAACACCCGATTTCTAGTTACAATCCATAGAACCACTGGAAAATACTGCTTGCAGGACCATCAAAACTCAGTGATCCCAGTAAACCACACTGATGTGCTGACCAGGTGATTTTACAAGGTCTTTTTACAAGGGCCTGTAGTGTTAGGACGAGGGGTAGTGGCTTTAAACTGGAGGAGATTTAGATTAGATGAAAGGAAGTTTTTCACTTTGAAGGTGGTGAGATGCTGGCACAGGTTGCCCAGGGAGGTTGTGGATGCTCCATCACTGGACGTGTCCAAGACCAGGTTGGACGGGGCTGGTCTAGTGGGAGGAGTCCCTGCCATGGCAGTGGGGTTGGAATTAGATGCTCTTTAAGCTCCTTTCCAACCCAAACCATTTGATGACTCTATGATTTATCACGGCAGTGACTAGAAGCCGCAGGCACCGCGGGGACGCTGTGCCTGCACACAACCCACGACCTAGAAGCAAGGGCACAGGCCGACTAGCCATCTTCAGGGTATGATTAGGGACCTGAAGGTGCAGGCGCTGACTACAACTCAAGGCCACACCCGCTCCCGCCGCCATTTTCAGGCCCCTCCTTCCCTGAGGGAGGCCCCGCCCCGCGCGCCGGGGAGAGGGGCGTGGCCTCGAGGTCACGTGACGCGGGTCAGCTGAGCGCCGGCCGGAAGCGGCTGGAAGCGGCCGGAAGCGGGGCCTGGGGCGCGAGCAGCCGGCGGTGGCCATGGCCTCCATCCTGGATGAGTACGAGGATTCTCTGTACCGCTCCGCCTCCGTGCAGCAGAGCCGCGCCAGCGTGGGCATCCCACACTCCGGTAGGTGCGCGGCGGTGCCTACGCAGTCCTCTGCCCGCGCCTGGCTCCCGGGCGCAGCACGGCTCCGCGGTCACAGTCAGGCCCTGGGCGCGTCGCGTCCCCCTCAGTGGAGGGCTAGGCCCGGTTTCCGCCCGGCTAGAGGCTGCTCTCATTGTTAGACCCCTCGGTGGGGCCTCCGGTGTGCGGGGAGTCCCGCTGCCGGTGTTGTTGCTGGGAGTGAGGAGGCAAAGTGGCAGCTGGTTAGTTGGGGCCGGGGTGCGGAGAGGGGCACCTCAAGCTGCGGGGAATGCTGCCAGGGAAAGGTGTATGTGGCATAACATTCATTTGCGGTTTGTTTTTCCATCGTTTGCTGTGTGAAATGTTTTGACACAGGGGACTCTCGATTCTTGATGAGGCTTAGGGGTAATGCATGTCATCGTAGCAAAACTGAGGTTTGCTTATCTGTGGGAGGGCTTTGTAAGGCTATAGCCCCTGTGCTGTGAAGTGGTGTGTGGTGGAAACACGTGTATGTGAAGTGGTGTGTATTCGTAGTCACAAAGTATAGCCACACCTCAGTGCTGTTCAGTTCAGAGCTTTGGTAGGTGTCTGAGATCATCTCAGCAGCTTGCTTTCTTTCTTTACTCCTTTCTGAGCAACACAGCTGTTACGGTATTCTGCCTGTGTGCACAGCTGTATGTGCATGGGGCTAGTTCCCTAACCCAGGGGCAGTTTACCAGAAACTTCATTTTTTAGAGTGGTTTCCTTAGGCTGACTACATGATGGCAAGGTTACTGCTGAAGAAGGTTACCGAGAAAGTAATCTGTATTGCTATGAAACCCTTCTGTCAAGGTCTGTGAAGCTTTAGTGTACTGTGCTATTCAGGGAAGTGTACAAGGAACATAAAGTAATGGTGTGGTGACTGGCCAGTTGTTTCTTTCATGTGAGAGAAAGCAAACAAATGACAGGTATGTTGCATGATAAATTCCAGGTTTACTAGGTTCAATAACTGTTCTCTATTAGATGCCACCTCATGACATTTTGAGTGTGGCAGGGAAATGCAGGTTATGAGAGGATTCTGTTCTAGCTGGTATTGCCACAGTAGTACCAGCTGTGATGCAGGTCTGGCATTTTATAGTTACCACTTTGAAAAACACAGTCAAGTTTTTTTCCTTGTATAATGTTGCCCAGTGTTAACCTTTGGGGAAAACAAGTTGTGAGGTTTATATATGTGGTAAGAATCGATTAATTCTGCTGTAGAATCATAGAATCACTGAGGTTGGAAAAGACCTGTAAGATCATCTGGTCCATCCTTCTTTGAGCATCTCCCTGTCCACTAGACCATGTCTCAAAGTGCCACATTTTTTGAACACCTCCAGGGGTGATGACTCCACCACCTGCCTGGGAAGCCTGTTCCAAAGGCTAATCTTTCAGTCAGAGTAATCTTTCCTTTTTACATATATAAATAAGTATTTTTATTACTGGTTAGCTGTGACATTGTGTGAATCTGCAGCTTGGGAGCTTTGTCTGCATGTTTTGAACCACATTTCATACCAGAAAATTTAAACTGTGGCATTGCAGCTTCCTAATCAGAAATGAAGAACATTTGTTTTGCATAATTGGAAATAAAGGAATGCACAATTTCCGTAGGTGGATAATTTTTAAGATGTGAATCAATGTGTAATAAAACGTATGTGCTGAGCAAAAGGGTGCCTTACTTAGATTGTGGTTGCTTTGTTCCTGCATCTTTCCTCTAAACCAAGAACCCTTTAACAATTCTGCAGCTGGTCTAGTGGTGAGGCAGGGGCAAGGAGAAGGCATTGGTGGAATAGGCAATTAAAGAATTCATAGTGATAGCAGGCTGCTTTCCACCACTGTGCTGGCTTTTGCAACAGCAACAGGGCTGAAATTAGAGTTTTTCAGGATAATTTGGGGGAGATTATAGGTGTTGACTGTGCTTTGAAGTGATGCTGGTAGTCCTAGACTAGAGACTGTCAGGCCTATGCTCTTTAGGATGGAAGCAATGTTT